>CAWUFW010015351.1:195634-365488 GCA_963921515.1 Calotriton arnoldi | reverse complement strand
ATTGCAACTCCCAAGACTTACAAAAGCATGGCTGAACAGAATTATACCAAACTTGGCATGCAGTGCCTTTGCTTGGTTTTTCCTGCACAGCCAAGCGCTAATGTGTAAACCGAAGGGTGGCCAACCCTCACTATGCATGGTTTTTGGGTCATGTGCAGTGGCGGGTTTGCTGCAGTGCCTGGGTTCAGTCAATGCCATGCACTCTCCACGCAGCAGGCAGTCTGTCAGGTGCAAAACATGGTTGCACAGGATGCAGGTGACTTTCCTTGCATTCTCCTTCTCACCTTTGGGCGAGCAAAACTTTCCACTCCATGAACTCTTTGGATGGATACTCATTGCCTCTAGAATTGATTGGTATTTCAGCCATGCCATCTTGAAGCTTTGAAGATGGATGTGAAATGTAGCCTGTTGTTTGGACATTGTCCTTTTAAAGCGATTGAACTGTACTGCTCTTAATATTTCTATTCAAAGTTGGGTACAAAATAGTGTCTGCACAAAGGTGGGTCCTTGTTGTTTAAGGACTGTAACTTATTTATTAAGTCAATTTAGTGTGTAATCAATATGACATCTTGTTTTTGGTTGGTCAAGTATTTTCCATTCCTCCACACACATAGTACTTCCAGACTGTGAGCCTTTTTTCGGGTTTATAGCTCTTAAGTGGTCGCAGAGGCAGGACTTCCATTCCAAGGGGCATATTTACAAGCCCCTTGTGCCACTTTTGCGCCACCGTTGCGTCACTTCTGTGACGCAGCGGCGGCGTAAAGCCAGCGCCATGCTGCGGGGTATTTACAACGTGACGCATCTAGGGAGATGCGTCACGTTGTAAAGCCCTGCTCCACATGAAACCTGCGTCAGGTTTCATGTGGGCGTTCTGGCGCAGGGGGGGGCGTTCCGGCGCAGGAACGCCTCGGAAAAGTGGCTGAGTGAAATCTACAAGATTTCACTCATCACTTTTCCGACTCCGCTGCGTCAAAACCTTGCGCCTGCTTGAAGCAGGCGTAAGGCTTGACGCATCATGTTAGACATGGGCATGGTTGGCACAGTGCTGGAGTTGCATCGCGCCCGCGACACAACTCCAGCACTGCGCTAACGTTACGGCAGCAGATGCGACACGCATCTGCATTTCCTTGCACCATGATGCGCCGCATTGTAAATGCGGCGCATCCGTGGTGGCGCAAGGATTGAGATGCGTGTCGCACGTTTCCTGGCGCATCCCTGCTGATTTGCAGGGATGCGCCAGGAAACGTAAATATGCCCCCAAGTACCCAGTGCTTAATGGAGCTGGTCGGGGCCACTGGCACTCTTTTTTAGGGACTGGCACTTATTTCCCCCCACAAACACAAGATAATGGATGGAGTGCTGAAACTTTTACAAGAGCATGGGCGGGAAACAGAAAAAGGAAAGATGGAGTAAGGGAAAGACAGACAAACTACTACAACGGGAGAACACAGGAACCTGTGAGAGTGAGACAAAAGGGCAGTGTCTGTTCTGGTTGGGAATTAAAGTGACCTGAGATGGATTTAGGACTATGCAGCCTTGGTATTCGGTGTGCTGAGCTTCGGGTGCCGGCACTCATTTTACAAGTTAAAAGTTAAGCACTGCAAGTACCACAAAAACGGGTATTGCGAACCCTGATTTTTTCTTTTAAAGTTGTGTGTGATATGTAAGCAAAATGCAATATGGTATTTGAAAGTATGGGTTATCTAAATACAACTAAAAGTCACCAAGTATTGTTACATTTAAAATGTTTCAATAGTATAAGTCTTATGGGATTCGTGATAATGGGAAACAAGGGCATGCCAGTCACACCCATGCCTATTTTCCAGTGTATGCAGAGGATCTATAAATAATTGGCCTACTATAGAAATTAGACTAGTGTCCTAGAATGTAATGTTCCACAGTGAGATAGTCCTTGACTTTCTGTTAGAGTTCACAGCATTCCTTGCTAAACCACAGCTCTGTACCAAATAAGACAGTACAGTATTTTTACTGTAGCTTTTGTTTTTGGTGGTAGCAATAGCTTTCCTACTTTTTGGATGGCTTCTGGAAAGAAGAACAAGTTACTTACTTTCGGTAAAGCCTTTTCTGGTGGCTACAGTATCTTCCTGCAGATTCCTCACTTTTTCAATATCCCCATGCCACAGTTTGGACCAGAAACTTTTCAAAAGCAATCCTACGCCGATGAGGGGGGGGGGGGCAGCTCCAACAAAGCTTCGCATGAGGCACCATGTGACATCATGACCTATAAAGCGCTCCCATCAGTATGATGACGTCAGTGTCTATCCTCTTTTTGTACATGCCATAGAGGCGAACGGATGAAACTAACATCAAATGTATAGGTGCAGTTTTCATTAAATTTACACCCCCCATATATATATTATGTGTACATCAGCGTATCCTGCAGCACACCCGCGCCATTAAGCACAAGTATCAGATGTATCCTGTGGCAAGTCATTTTGAGCAGGTCCACAATAGTGACATCAACAACTTAGAATATTTTGTGCTAGACCAAGTGCTAGCGAGACCAAGGGGAGGCAATAGGGAGAGGTATTTGAGGCAGCTAGAATCCAGATACATCTTGAGATTCAACACAAAAATTCCTAATGGCCTCAACACGGAAGAGGATTTACATGTCCACCTGTAATATGTTTTTAAGAGAAAGAGGGGGCTGTTTTAGATGTCATCCCTAAGCCCTCGCATTCAGTCCACTGTTAAGAATAGGAACAAGTTTTGAGAATGGGGTTGCTGGTGCAATTCGTTTCCTACAATGATCCAGTCCATGATCGATGAATTTTATGTTTTTGTATTTCATATTCTTTTGGGGCACATATTTGTGTGTTTGTATTTGTTTCATTTGTGTTTCTGTTGCTGCATTTCAGTCTCAATGCAAAGAGAAAAGAAGCCGGATTATTGTTTAACTGCATAGTAGCTATGAATAACTGAGTGACAATGGGCACTTGCCCTTTATTTGCTCAAGGCCGCTGTTTACACTAGTTTCAGGTGACAGTGGGTCACTTTGGATACTTGCCCTTAATCAACTATGGCCCTTTTTCAGTTTGCACAGGGTCTGTATTCTGGTACACTTTTATCAGTACAATGTATGTACTATGTACAAGAATGAAATTTCTTTGGTATTAACCCAGTACAGCAGTAATCAAAACAGTATCTACATAAGCTCTGCCTACAATCATGCTTTGTGTCTGGTTTATCAAATATGCAGCAGCTAGTAGCACATGTCACTTTATTTGTATTCTGTCAATTTAATAGTTAAGTATGCACTGTCACTTTAATGTTTGCAAAGACCCAGGAACATGTATTTAAGTAACTAAGATGGCAACCACAATAGGTTTGACAAAGGCAGCTGCGGCTGCTGAAACGTGTTACCAGTTGTTTGCGCCAATAAACCATCTTTGAGCAATCCCGAGCGTGCTGGAGTCTGTCTTGATAGAATGGCAGCCGTGTGGAGTTGATATGTATATACATACACACAAAGATGAATAGATGAACAGGATTATCTTGGTATTTTCAGACAAGCAACGGGGAGGCGGGAGGGTCAGTGAGGAATCTGCAGGAAGATACGGTATCCACCAGAAAAGGCATTACGAAAGGTAAGCCACTTGTTCTTCTGATGAATACATCTACCTGCAGATTCCTCACCTTTTGAACAGATTCCCCAAGCAATCCTCCAATGGGAAGTGGGTGCATGTATGTTTATACCCAAAAATCCTACAGAACAGAACGTGCGAAGTGTACATCCCTTCTCATTTCAAAATCTAGGCAATAATATTTCGAAAAAGTGTGAAGGAAAGACCAGGTCGCTCTTTACAGGTAATGGTTACTGGTACACCTCTAGAAAGGATGGAAATAGATGACTGTGCTCTAGTAGAATGAGCATGAATACCTTCTGAAGGCTCCTTGTGCGCCATGGGATAGCAGATCTTGCAGTAAAGGATGATCCATCTGGAGATAGTTGGTTTGCGAATTGCCTTGCATTTCCTTTTTATCCATTTAATCTATGAAGAGTTGATTCGTCCAGTCCGAACCCTCGAGTACTATCTACGTAGAAGTTTACACCTCTCTTGGGGTCGAGGCCATGAAGTCTTTTCTCCTATTCAGTAGGGTGTGAAGGAGGATAAACCATGGAGTGGAGTAACCACCTTTTGTAGGAAAGCAGCTCTGGTGCTCATCACCAACTTGTCAGGGAAAAAGGAGGTGAATGGATGTTTCACACTTGAGGCTTGGCGTTCACTAACTCTTCTGGCTGAAGTGATTGACACCAAGAAAATCGTCTTGAAAGTGAGCAACCGCAAGGGGCAGCTGTGAAGAGGTTCAAATGGTGAACACATAAGAAATGTAAGGCAAAATTCAGGTCCCACTGAAGCATAATAAATGGAGTGGGAGGGAACTTATTTGTAAGTCCTTTAATTATCCTCATAACAATAGGATACTTGAGCACGGATGGTTGATCTGGCAAACATATAAAAGCCAAAGGTACTCATAAATAACCTTGAACTATAGCAACTGCACAGCCTTGTAGGGCTAGTGAAAGAGCAAAATGAAGAATATCAGATAAGTGAGTGCGGAGAGAATCTAAGGCATTGTCCTCACACCATTTGAGAAATTTTGCCCATCTATTAGGATAAAGGGATTTGGTGGAGCATTTTCTTGAATATAATATAACATCTACCACTTTAGGATTAAGAGAAAAAGAACTCATGTTTACCCATTCAACCTTCAGGCATGCAGGGGCAAGTTCTGGAGGTGGGAGTGTAGAACCTGCCACAGAAACTGTGAGAGGAAGTCTGGCCTGTGAGGGAGATGGAGCGGAGGCCACAGAGAGAGGTGGATGAGGTCTGCATACCACATTCTTCTTGGGCAGTCCTGTGCAATCAATATTACTTGGGCCCGGTTGTGGTAAATCTTTCTCATCAGCACCTGAGGAATCAAGGGTATGGGAGGGAACGCATAGAGAAGTTGAGAACTCCAGCTCAAATGAAACGTGTCCTTTAATGCTCTCTGGAGTGGATACTGGAGTGTACATAATTTCTAGCAATAAGTGTTCTCCTGAGTGGCAAAACGCTCTATCTGAGGTGTACCTCACAGTCGAACAATGTTCAGTGCAACTTCCAAATGGAGACGCCACTTGTGATCAGCTAAATGATGCCCACTGAGATTTTCCGGCTAGATGATTTGCTACTACAGAGATCTGGTTGTCCTGAGCCCAGGATCAGTCGTAAAACTTCTTTGCAGGGAAGAGATGACCCCACTTTCCCTTGTTTGCTGATGTACCACATAGCTGTTGTGTTGTCCGTTAAGATCTAGATGGACTGACTCCAAAGGGTAGGGAAAAGGGCTTTGAGTGCTAGACGGATTGCCCACAATTTCAAGATGTGTAAAATCTGTTCTTCTTGAGACCAAAACCCTCTGGATCTCCAGTTCCTCCAGATGAACCTCCCACTCTACAGTGAAAGCATCTGTAATCACTGTTGTCACCTGAGGGAGGTTGCTGTTCACCATCCAGCTGTCATAAGCCATCTACCTGGATCCCAAATGATTCCAATGGGGTGGCAAACCAAATACCCGAATCCTCTGTAGACATGCCTTTGGTTTACAGGAGGAGACACTGCTCAGGTGGCAAATCCCAGGGGGAAGGGGGTTGGAATGGAGAGAGAATGTTGAGTCAAATATGCTGAGGCTCGTCTACTCAACAGCAACACGGCAGAAGTCTGATGAATGGTACCGACAGATATGGTACCTATAAACAAACAGACTGATAAGGCTTCAGTCTAGTATTAACTCCATCTCCTCACGAAAGCTTTTCAAATCTCAACTAGCCTTTAGTTTTGTTCTTCTTTTGTTTTCACTTAGATTGTCCATAGAGGCTCCTTTACTAAAAATTTTGAAACGCAAGAGAGTATGATTTCAGCATAAAACCCAAAAGGAAATTTGGATGGAGGTTAGCTTCACCCAAGTCCTCTCTGGCAGAGCCCTGTCAACAGTATGTACAAGTTGAACAAAAACACTTGTCATCTTTGTTTGCAGCAGGATGTTGCAACTGAGCTCAGTGCGTAGTAAAATTAAGTCTGTTAATGCGTCTCTCCTTTTCTTCTTGTTCTTTTTTCCATCCAGGTGCCAGACCAATGCAGAACGTTCTTTGCAGTAAGGTCGAAGCTGGAGAATCAAGGAGGCTGGCAAGAGAGAGTGAAGGAAGTGACCCGAAATGGGCCACCCGGGTCACTCACGACCACCTCTCGGCCGTCCCAAAAATGAAGAGTCAGGATGATAGTGAAGAATACAATCTAACACCTTTATTAGTAAAATACACTGCAGTGGAGCCCGGTCTGACCAGCCTCATGGATTAGCTGTCGAGGGACTGGCCCCAGAAGACTTGGTAACACAAAATAAGCCTTCCAACACCTCTCAAAACTCCGCCCCTGCTTGGGCAGAAAACTAAGCAAAGAAGGCAATGAGGGATGATCTACCACCTGCGGAATGGGTACACGTTATCAGGCTCCCAAGGCCATCTTACTCGGTCTCAGCTCTCTGTAGTGTGGGAGCATAACTAAGTCCAGGGGTAGGCATGCAAAGCTGAAAAAACTATTCTCTCTGTGCAGCTGGGTTCCAACCTTGGATGAGATAAGAAAACTTTCTGTACAGCGGCTTCTGCTGAGGCAAGCAGAGAGCGGGGGCACAGAGGCCGGGTTTTGCTTACAGCGTAACATGGCGACTACAGAAAGGAAAATGGCATCTCAGATGCTAACTTTAGCCTGCACAACTTTATGAAAAGCTGGACACACACACGTTTGCAATAGCGATCAATATGAAATAGCTACATGAATGCTAACACAACACAGTATACGTCATGGGAGACGGGGCAATGGGACATTCAATTCTAACAAGAGTCCTGGAAGTCGGGAAACTGGTAAGTGACAGGCAAAGAGGCTAAGCGAAGGGGAGGAGTGTGGACGGTCTTTAAATAAGACTGCTTTAGAACGTTCATAAAGGTCACATTCTAATTGTTTGTAACAAGGAACAGGTGCAGATGAATAACTTGATGAGGCTGCCTTCTAGAAGGTGCTTTAGAATGTTCACAAAGGTTGCGTTCTAATTACTTATAGCAGTGGTTCCCAATCTGTGCGCCGCGGCACCCCGGTGCGCCATGAAAAGTAGCCAGGGGCGCCACGAACAGATGCGCACACAGTTTGGGAATCACTAATAAATAGTATGTTGCAGTTATGTGCATCTAAATTCAACACTGCTCCGTGTGGTCAGGCCTGCAGTGGTTGCCCTGGGCCATAAGAGGGCAGTGTAACCTCACTTTCAAGGCGTCTACTATCAGAACAGGAGGGAGACAAGGATGTTTCAATGCATTTACTTTTGCGCTGTCCGGTTGTTAAAGATTGCAGGAATCGCTGTTAGCATGAGCTGAAAGCCATTTTGTACTTGGCAGCCATTTTAGTTAGCCATGTGCTCGCCATGTGCTTTCTCCCTCTTCCAGAGTCTTGCACATGCTCAGAGGGGCCTAGCTGGTAGAATGCACCTGCTCCTAGTATAGAACTGTCAGGCTATTCTTACTCATGTAAGCAGTTTAGTCTCCCCTCCCACTTTGTGGAGCAAGCAAATTTTGTATACCCATATTAGTCAATAAGCATGCTTGTATGTGCTAGGACCTCCCCTTGATTTTATGCTGACTATGTAACAAATACATATATAAGGACCCTGTTCTCTGCACTCATTAGAATGCCTCCTACAGTGGCCTGCGGGTACCGTAAGATGCAATCTCCCTCATCTGAGGTTAATAAAACATGTTTTTTGATATTACAGCTTCTGTGCCAATCTCTTCCTTGTTGGTCTTAAGGACCAGATGTATCAGTGAACCCCTAAGAAGGTTTTTATTTCTACAAATGGCGCCCGAAAGTGGACCTCATCGGTGCAGCGGCTATCCAAGGGAGTGGTCTTGAAGGGAGACAGGAATCTACTGAGGAGTACAGGACAGGAATCTACTGAGGAGGTACCCTGCGCACGGAGATTGTTTGTCTTCCAGCCCAGTATATTTCTGGTCTTCCTGATCTGATCCTCCAAGTGTTTGCCGCTCCCGACTGAGAACTTCTTTGGCGTGAGTATTTTAAAACGACCGTTAGGTCACTCAGAACTTGGCAGTTGGAACCTGGACACCATTTGATTGGTAAGAGCTGTTTTGCGGCACTTGCTGTTGGTTTGATGCCTTTGATTGGTAAGGTAGTTTTAGTAACACTTACTGTGGCTTTGTTTGTATGATTGGCCAATTTTGGAATTTGTTTTGTAAGTTATATATGCATTGCAATTCATATAGGCAGGTAATGAGGAGATTTTTCTCTAACTTTGAAAACTTGAACGGCACACATTGTGTTAAGTGTCACTTGGAGTATAATATTATATATGCTATAATATTCTTGACATGCCTGCTTCTAGCACACTTTTGTTGAAAGTGTTGCTGTTTTGGAGGTACCGATATGGATTTAGTAAGTACTTAGTTGACTCCCTCAGAGGGGATACCTAAATAGGTTTACGTATAGTAAAAAGATATTTCTTCCTTGGTGACTAAGTACCCCATGGAACTAAATATGTACATAAAAGGATCCGGATCTGCGCACTTAGTAACATTCATAAGTGGTGATATGCAGAGCACTTTTTGAGTGTTCTACCAGCCAAAACTGGCGAATTTGGTGTATTTTGGCTTCTTGACCATGGAACAGTTTTTTGGGCTACTTGTGAGAGCTCTTCTTGTAAATATGACTTACAATTAGTATTTACAAATAGGTTGGTCTTGCGTACAGTTTGTAAGCTGTCTTAAAGTCCTAAGTATTGATTTGTGGGTTAAATGTGTGTTTAAATGTCTATGTGGGTTTTTGGTTTGACATTGGTAATACTTGTGTGAGTAAATAGCGATTGCACTCTTTGTGTAAGAATGGCTAGCTTTAAGCGTGCTGTGTTGTGTGCTCTGAGTATTTGACCCCCCTTTTGTAAATGTCTGAATGAGCTCTATGAGTTTGTTTATGTTTTTTGCTGTCATCATTCTGTTATGCAAAATGTCATTTAGTTACTTACATATTAAATAAAAATCCAGAAATGAATTATATAACATACGCTAAACAGCTGCATGTTACTATTAAATTGACAGAGTACGACACTGTACATGTGTGCAAATTGCCACAATGCTAAAGATAAAATTAGAATTCATATTCAATAGGATTAAAATAGGCCTCATACAGAGGAATAAAAACGAAATTGTGTGTTTTGTAATCAATAGACTAAAATACACATTACAGCATTTTCCTTAAATACATTGTATTAGACATTAAAAGGCATGCACATCATATGAGTGAATTTGGTCGTTGCTGAACTAAATACACATTATAGAAAGATAGATTTGACTGCATTGAAATGCCTCAGTTTTTAAATAGACTGTGACATGCTTTTCTTTCAGCACCCGAGAAAAAGCTTTCCAACAGCTGTGTTTAAACTGACTAACTGAAAAGAAACTGTTTGACACAGCAAATGGGGATTTAACTCTGTCAGGGTATTTCAAATAATAAAGGGGTTTTTTCCTGAGAAAGGCGTGAAAATTCGACGCCTGCTGACGAACAACAGCTGCATAAATAGCATATGGCTATTCCTGATCACGGCCACAGACAGGAATGCTGAGTCAGCGAAATTTTAAGTCAGTGTAAAACTGGTATAAGGGCCTGCATTATTTTAAAAGTTTCAAAAAAACAGTTTCATTATTTTGGATAACAGAGAACAAAATTGAAAGTAGGGATTTCCTTTCTTAATGCCTTTTTTACATAAGTACATCTGTGGTTCTGATGTTAAATGATAACTGTCCTTTTAAAAAGTGGCGCAGACTTTTCATGTTTCAAGTAAGGCTTCTGTGCTTAGGGTTATGAATGAATGTGTTTAAATATGATAGGCTAGGAATGAAGCTTGCTTTTCCAATGTGGAATCATCAAAATGGTTGGTTTTGATTAAAAAAATAAAAAAATAAATTATAAGAAAAAAAATATATTGTTAAACATAAATGCTTTAAATTCGTTTTTTCATCTTTATAAAGCCTAATCATCATACTGTGAATTCCTAGTATCAAAGTTGAATTTAAGCAGTGCTGTACCGCAATAAGAAGGGAACTTAAATGTGAAATGTCACTTTACCCAGCCGTACAAAACTCATTTTTATAAGGGTATATCTTATACATTTCTGATTTCCCATTCCTGGGCTATCTAGAGAACACTCTGGGGGTTCCTATTATGCAAAAATATTGTAGGATATTCATTTTTAAGTGCCCCTACCACCAAAGTCGAAATTGAGCTAAATTCACAATTTTACAAGCAGTTCTACCACTCAAGGCAGTTTTAACGTGCTCTCAGGCTTCCATAAAGTATATGCAAGTATAAAACAAACAGCTGACCTCTGTATTACTAGATTGCACACCACACACTGTACATAAATGAAAATAAGTATACAGAAACCAGCAGACGTTATTATCCTACCTTTAAATTGCTGGCAAACACACCGGACAGGACTGCCTTTTAGCTGTGATTCTCCAGAGTTGCTTTGCATTACGAAAACCGCATGGCAAGCCTTGCACAAACAAAATGAACAGCTGCTGAACGGGTCAAAGGTTGGAGTTCTGCATTTAGCAACTTAGCAGGGTGAAGGGTAATGTTTGCTGGGACACTTCGACCTTCGAAAGATTTTTTGAAAGACGAGATGATAGCGCAAAGAGAGAAAGAGAAGCTTTGCTTCCTATTTTTGGCAAACACACGTTTTGCGCAGTCATATGAAACGAAGGAAAACAGCCCTCAGTTGAGCATTGATCTGCCATGTATATCAAAATAATGGTTTTAGTTTAAAGAATACTGTGTAGGGGCTACGATAAGGAGGAAATGGATTTTAGTTTGCATTCATGCGCCCTCATGTTAATCTAGTACAATTGCTCAAGAAATTGATACATTGGTTTGTTTGTGCCCAGTTGCTACAAATAGGGGTTGAAAGTGTTGACAGAAGTAAAACCTGTTTCAGGTTTTCCTACTGTCAAAATGGGGGAAGGAGGCTAGCTCCTCTACAAATTAAGGGTAGGCAAAATTATGTTTTCTCTCTTCTTTTTCTCACTTTTTTTGAGTCTGTCTAAGCTGTCTAGGAAATGGCCATGTGATAGTTATTGGCTATTCTGTAATACTGTTTTAAAATTGTTAGAATTAATAAAAAGATGAAACACATAAGCTATGTTACTGCCCATCCTGTATGAAAGAATGAGTAGAACAGATTGATGTTCCCTTATTTGATCTTTAAGGAGAACTGTATAGTGGCGGTTTCTGTTCAAAAAATCTCAGGTGGCAACACTATTATTGTTTATGTTATTCTCATGTTCTATACAGTTTTGCAAGGGCATTGCTAGTTTTTTATTAGCTAGTCTCTGTCAATAAGCTGACAGCCCTTATTAGAGCTGGAGATAGGGTTTTTTTTCCTTTTGAAAATGATGTTGCATAGTCCAGATCGTGAAAAGTACAATGCAGGAAAGACGCTCATGTGATCCTTAGCAAACATTTTGAAGGAAAATATTGTTTTATAGGAATTTGTTTGTCATAACATGTTCTGCTGGAGAAAATGTACTCACTATGTTGAAGTTTAGTTCTTTTTGCAATAAGAATCCCTGTTAAATTAGCAGTTTTAGATTTTCCTGCTGCGCCTATAACATGAGAGCATGGTCCTAAGCATAACATGTAAGAGAAATTATTTTACAAGTGTCTGCAGTCCTGTACAAGTAATGTAAAATCTATGAGTAAAAGTGTAGAACATTTCCTTTTTCTTGAGGGTTCTTCAGATTGGTAATATAGGAATACACCAATGTAAGTATTTAGAGTATGTCTGTATTGTTTTTCTCTTTTCCTCAGAATTTAGTAAATGAACACAGACTTCCTTGGCTGTTTGGGATTGGGTGATGTATTACTCTTGTCAGTTCACCAAAACGTTCCTTTTATACTTGCCAATAGGTCCAGGGTTTTCTACTCTCAGATAGATGAAGTGGCTCTTGGGTGCCTTGCTAATGTATGGGGCGCCCCAAGACTAAGGAAGTATTTTGAGACTATCCTCTCTGTTGTTAGATTATTTCTGTGCCTTGTCTAAAGACCTCTTGTTCTGTCCACCAATAGATATTTGCTGCCTTACAACCATTGCCAGAGGGGCCCGGACATCAGATCCAGCCTGGGAGTCAGCACCAGTCCAGCCTACAGTCAAAACGAAAGGAACCAGCATAGGCCTTGCTGGCAACTAGGACCTCAGTGAAGGCGGAAGCACTGGGACGTGAAGTGTGTACCCCTGCCACTGTCTTGGGCGAAAGACGGGGTTACAAATCAGGATGGAGAAATCTTTGTGTGGATCCAGTTTTTGATGCCCAGCTGAGAGAGTCACAGAACGACAAGGACGGCAAGGAGGCTTTTGCTTGAGGTGACCCCCTTTGAAACAAGGGTTGCTTCAGGCCTTTGAGTCCTGGTCCCAAGTGAATGCAAGTCTACGCCTTTGTTTGTTGATCAAGAGATGCCCGAGCACACTGGGTACAATTTGTGGCCCTAACAAAAGAGCAGTGCGCCAGAGGTGCAATAAAGGAGTTAGGGAAGGACTTGAGTTTAGGGTACAGGTGCTGTGCCCTTGGTGCCTGTTAGATTAAAGTGAAGAAAACTGGTGCACTGCCTGAGACACTGGACAGGATCATTGAGGGTATTTGCCCTGGGGGGTGATTGCCCTATCCTGAAAGAAAGACTTTTCCTTCTCCGTGATTCTTGAGTTGCGAGTTGTGCAGCTCCACCGTGGGAACAACAAGAGCCTGCCTGTGAGGCTCAAACGGACACAGGGAGAAGACTCCCCTCTGGCTGGTTGGTTCTAGAAATTCCCAAGGACTCTTTTTTTGTTAGTAATGTACCCCTTTGGTCGTCCCATTTTTTTTTGGAGGAGCAGCCCTTTGCGGCTCCTTGTCCTAATTCCTATGGCCCTGTGTGGTCCTCCTGGTCCCCCGGAGCCAGGATTGTTTTTGTAATAATATGTCTGATTGCTTTAATATTTTTTAAGAGTAATGTTTATTCTGCACGAGAAAAGTTCATCTGAGCATGTTACTTTACTCTTTCCTTAAGTATATTAATTGATAATTTAGCCCTCATAAAAAATACTGAGAAAGTCTATTGAAAATGTTTTTATTAGGTATGTGCTGTTGGCTATTTTGAAATTGACATAAATAGTCACTGAAATACATCAGAGCCCTGAAACTTAAAATTAGACTAGATGGTTTTGGTATTTGCTTTCTGCTTAGGATTGGAAAATATTGAGATTTCTGTTTGAGATAATAGTCATTATTCTCTCTTGCTACCTGTATGACCCAATGCTCTGTTCACTTTGTACTCCTGCTTATACCTTGTATATACCTGCTTAATGAAATGTTTAGAATATAAATGCCCACCTAGCATAGGATATTGATGAATTTATGAGAAGAAAATGTGCAAAATATTTTCTATGTCTCTACTAGATCATGGGAATGTCTTTAGCTCATGCTAAAAGGATCATCTGTTAAAGATTGCAGGAATCGCTGTTAGCATGAGCTGAAAGCCATTTTGTACTTGGCAGCCATTTTAGTTAGCCATGTGCTCGCCATGTGCTTTCTCCCTCTTCCAGAGTCTTGCACATGCTCAGAGGGGCCTAGCTGATAGAATGCACCTGCTCCTAGTATAGAACTGTCAGGCTATTCTTACTCATGTAAGCAGTTTAGTCTCCCCTCCCACTTTGTGGAGCAAGCAAATTTTGTATACCCATATTAGTCAATAAGCATGCTTGTATGTGCTAGGACCTCCCCTTGATTTTATGCTGACTATGTAACAAATACATATATAAGGACCCTGTTCTCTGCACTCATTAGAATGCCTCCTACAGTGGCCTGCGGGTACCGTAAGATGCAATCTCCCTCATCTGAGGTTAATAAAACATGTTTTTTGATATTACAGCTTCTGTGCCAATCTCTTCCTTGTTGGTCTTAAGGACCAGATGTATCAGTGAACCCCTAAGAAGGTTTTTATTTCTACACGGTGAGGTGAAGTCCGCTGTCTGACCTGACCAGCAGAGACCACATCAAGTAGACCGTGGGTCTTTTTGCACTCAGTAACGCATTTACATACAGTGGGAGTCGATTGTCTTCATTGAGCTGTAGGCTGCAGGCAACAGGCTAAACAAGCAGTTCACGCTCCCTTTACCAACATGATAGTGGTAAAAACGAAAGTGCTTGTCCGTATTACAAAAGTTCCACCGAGTCAGACTGCCCACAGATTCGGTCCTGCACTGGTTTCCTGCTGAGTTCGCAGCAGGCAGCAAAGGCAGCTGACTGTCTCTCCCTTTAACATGATGGCAGCTGTCTGTCTCCTGTTTCTGTTCTACTCTAGAGGGTCCTTGCCCGGAATTGCAGCATAGCTCAACCCAGACTCTCCTGAGGTCGTTCAAAATTTTAAAGCTGCTGCTGAGGCCTTAGCCAGAGATAGGCGGTAAGAGAAAGTATCTCTTTGCAAAGAGGGACATGTATTATTTATGCACTTATTCGGAAAAAGGTGTGGGTGAGGGGTGGGGAGCAGGAGATATGAAACAGTGCGACTTACAGGTTACAAAAAGCATGCTCCGATCTCAGTTAGATAATTCAGAGGGTTGAGAGTCTGCTACAGTCATAAGCGTCGAACAGACCTGCAGGTCACAAGTGCAAATGCCAGTAGTAGCCTTTTGGGTTAACGGGGCAGTAGTGAACAGCACAATATAATATTCGCTTTTACACTGCCGTTTTTATTACAAATATTTACAATTTATGCAGCATAGAAACACAGAAGCTTGTCCACAATTGCATGATTTCTGACCTGATCGAAACCAGGGCTAACGTCCATGTGTCTAAATTCCAAGGCTGCTTTAGGATTTATTTATTTTTAGGTGAAAAAATCTGCTTATTCACTTTAGAAAATAAGTTTCAGGTATACGCCTTTACAGTCTGACAAGTAAACAATTCTTTATCACGCCATCCCTTTAGCTCCCTATTGTGCCTTTCTTATTCTCTTTCCTGAATCTAGAACCCAGGAGCCTAGCAAACAGAATCACCTGTGACCATCAAATCAAATGAGATAATATTGAATTTGCAGGAAAACCACGTGCATTGCCAGTGCCCAATCTAATGTTTTTTTGTCTGCCTTTTCTGTTTGCCAAAAATTGCTGCAGACTTACTCCAAACCTTGATTGTGCTTGACTGTGTCTAGATCATGTTCTTTTTAATTCTTTTTTCCATTGTCCTTGTTTTACACATTTTGCTTAAAAGGAAATGGGAATAAACAACCAGAGAACAGTGGTCACTATCAATAGTATCATCCAATGTATATTTGTTTGCAAAAGTGAATATTTAGTTCCGTAAGCTATGGCATATTTTGTTTCTCACACGTGTTGGTAATTAGTTTGTGAAGCCCTCATTTGCTGTCTTTTTCAGAATTTGTAAATGGCTTAGAAACATTGCATGCTCTGATTTGAGGCGAATAAACCTTATCTGGGTTTCGTTTATGAAGCTCACAGTCTGTCAAACAGGCTGCAGTGCGCACACCAATGTGTTACAGGCATGCACACTGACATGCATTTACAGTTCACTTCTCTGAGAACACTATGTCCCTCCAATGAGTCCAATTAGTCGATGACACAGCATGGGGCTCTGCAGTGGCAAGGATAGGATTACATCTATGATATATAATACCTTCATCAGCTTCATTCCAATTATTTGTAGGGAAAAACATGAAAGTACTCCTGAGAATGGGCTTAAATTCACCACCCGCCACAAAAAGGTACCATAATGGGGAGCCGCGGCCAACAGTCAATAGGTAAAGGGAGCCGCAGGTTGGAAAAGTTTGGGAACCACTGACTTATAGCAAGGAACAGGTGCAGATGATTACTTTGATGAGGCTATCTTCTAGAAGGTGTTTTAGAATGTTCACAAAGGTCGAGTTCTAATTGCTTAAAGCAAGGAACAGGTGCAGATGATTAATTTTATGAGGCTGTCTTCTAGAAGGTGTTTTAGAATGTTCACAAAAGTTGCATTCTAATTGCTGATAGCAAGGAACAGGGGCAGGGGATTAATTTAATGAGGGCTATCTTCCGGAAGGTTCACGTTGAGACAATGTATGCTGGTTGCTTGATGCATATTCTGATGGATTTTCTGGATGTTTCCATGGTGCTTGAAACCTGACCTTGCATATGCATGGAAAAACATTTGTAATAGCTATTAAGCCTTTTCAAACAAATCAGGGAACACCAGCTGCAGCTAGCTATTACCAACAAGTCAGGGTACAAGATGTTTTTCATTCATAAGTGTTGGGAGGAATTATATGACCCATGCTGGTATTTTGTGATAGTCAACAGAGGTCAGCTGTGGCAGGAATCCTGACACCACCATTGTAAATCCATCACAGTGTCTCTAGAGACGTGATGGATATATGTAGATCTCCATTGTGCTAGAACCACTGATTTTGCAGGCACCACTAGAGTGCTCTCCTATGCCAGCATGCGTGGGTGACTAACAGAATGCAGGAGGCTAGCAGGTGTAGGATCTTCAGGACTGGGATGGTCGCTCCAGTTTGAAACATCAGAATAATAGCCTGAATGTCTTGAGCCCTCTGAGAAAGAGAGAAAGCTCTATGCAATGTGGTTTCCAGTATTGTTCCTGTGAGGAAATGGGGTGTATTATATGGTGTTGTAGTGCAACCTCACTGTGTAATACACTTACCAACCCTTTTAGAACCCTTGTGCTTTGTTTGTCAAGCCTTGAGGTCAATCATGGGTAGCTGTGGCAATGAGCAGCAAGGCGTACACAGAGGAACAAGTGTTAAGCATAAACAGCACCAAAACATTTGAAGAAGAAATCGATGAAACACTAAAGAAATCCAACACCAATTTATAAAAACAGACTGTATTTTTATAAGAATTTAGACTCTAGAATGAAAATGATCCCCGACAGTTCTGGAGATAAGGATTGTACAAGCAATAATAAATTAATGCAATTTTACTCAACCGTGACGAAGCCTTGGCTAAATCAACAAATTGGACACTTGGAAACTTTTTCAAGGAACACTTAGGTAAGTGTAGACACGGTCAGTTGGAAGTATTTTCTGGCACCCAACTCTGGCAGGGAGCTAGTTAGAGAGGCCAGCAAGGTGCTCAAAAACAGTTACCTTCACAAGAGGCGCAGTCCTTCAAAAGTTGCAGGCACTTTATCTGTGTTGCAATGGATTCCTATGGAGGGGTCTTGGTACAAGGGATGAAGGATTCTGAAGATGCTCTAAGGATGCTGTGGATGCGATGGTGATCTTCCTGCAGGGATTCCTTGGTACACAAAGGTGATGAGGGAATCCTGGTTGCAGGGTCGACATCCCATAAAGTCCTCTCTGGTCTGGCTGAGGTCCAGTCACCACTGGACTGTCAGTCACCCGCTGTCGCAATTATAGGCCAATCCTTCCTGGGTCAATAACTTGCCTTCTAAGGGTCCCAGCAACTCTCTGACAGCCCTCCCAGGCTCAGTGAAATCAGGGTGCAACTCTGAGTGTTGGGTCTTGGCTCTCAGTGCTGCATGGCTGTGGTGGTAGCGTCTTGAAGACTTTGGGCTACCAACTTACCCCAGCAGGCTTCTTCAGCTGTTGTGTCCCTGTGCTGCAAACAGGAAGCCAGTCAGCTGGCCCTTGGAGTTCTCTTGGCTTGGCAGGGCTCTGGAGAGGACAGAGCAGGCACAGTCCCTTCTCTTCGCTGTGCAGCAGGTGCTAGGACCAAGAAAACCGCGTCAAAAACATTTCATATATGCCGGCATTTATGCTGCTTATAATGAAATATGGAAGGTTTCACAGGCAGAGGCCGCAGAAAGAATACGTGAGCTTGATCGTATTAACTTAGAGAAATCTCTCACTGTGGTCGACAATGGGTTAACAACTTTGTCATCCAGAATTTATTCACTGGACAACATTGTATCCTCTGCTATTGACATACTGGAACAAGATTTAGCCATGTTACAAGGCCAATCTCAGTTACGTTCTATTATGTTATTAGGCTGGACGCTGCAATCCTTGCGTGCAGGCTATGTGCCTTGGCGTTTTATCAACACGTCGTCTCTGTTTTCAGAATACAATCTTACGGATAAACAGGTCGAACTTGCACAAAGGGGAGCAAAGTATACAGTGCTGAGCATTGAAAAACTGGAAAAATTACCATTTACGGTAGCAGAAAAACCAGCTACAGAATGGCTTATCCATGGCAAAATAACTCTGCCTGTCACTACTTTTCATTTTCAGTATTGCCTCAAACAAATGCAAGCAGGCAAATATGAAAGGTTGGGTAAAGAATACATTAAGACATCCTGGGATTTACCTTACGAATACAAATGTTGGAGTGGGGATCGGGAAGCGTTTCTAAGCGGTACACACTGTGAAAATGCACTGAGCGGATCTCTCATATGTCAGGACATTTCTTTACACGGGGCTTGTAATGGTTCTGTGGCAAACTTGTCCTGCCACCTGCAGGGTACACCAGCTGCTGTGATTAATCCAACGTTTGGCCAACTTTCTAACGGGAGTTACCTCATGTTGAATGATCAGAGTTGCTGTGGCATGTTGCCAGGAATCCCATATCTGGTAACGGTTAGCTCCAGGGTTACTTGTTGTATGCAAGTATTGTTCCCCAAATAGACACAGTCAGGGAGTCGCCTCTATGGCCTTCATTGAATGTTTCTTTTATACGTTTTGATACTTTAAGCAGAATGAAAGCCATGCTTTTACAACAAACAGTGCCTTTGACCTCGGCCAAAGAAATCTATGATCTACAAATTGCAAGGACTTCGGCTGAGATACAGGCTCTAATTCGTATAAACTGCCCTATACATTTCGTAGAAATGATGGGACGTATCTTAAACATGTCTGATACGAGCGGGATTGTACATGTGTTTAAGACCATCTGTTCAGGACTGTTAACACCTTTTCAGGCAGTCCTCGGAATCATTCCAAACTTCGCACATTCGGTGTTTGGTGGTGTGCCATTAATTCTAGCACTCGTTGCAGGAATCCTGATTTTATTCATACTACTACGCTATGGCAAGCCTATCAACCGGTGTCACTCCCAGCAATTTGGAGAAAGCTCTCCTAGAACGGAAGTGCCGTGAGCGCGTAGTGCAACTTTTGGGCATACCTCATCTACGGGAACTTAATACAACATGGTTTCTGTCATTTAGACCAATCTGGCAAGATTGCATCTTACCTGTTCTACGCTGCCTGCTTTGCGGTGAAGAATGCATGCTAGACATCTGTCTAACACTCCCATAAGTCATGCCAACGGATATCGATACTCTGCTGGACCCGATAACGGCCCATGCTCTGTGTTGACCCCAGAGGCTACCAATCCTGATGACGGCATTCGTTGAGATCTCACAGACGCTTCCTGCTGCTGCTGAGGTACGAGATGGATCAACAGGCACACAGGTAACAACGGATGCAAACATTGCTGCAGCATCCTATGCTGAAGGCGATGCTTCACATCTCTGTGTAGTTAACCTTCTAAACGAGGTGTTCCAACTGTCACCGACATCGGTAGACGATCTTTTGTCTACAGGAATAGATGATTTCATGTTTACACCAGACCCATACACTAACTTTGGTTCGGCTCACAGTGTACCGGGGAAGCAATGAATTTGGCCTCCATATTTTCAAAACAGAGCAAAACTTGGAACTCTTCCTAAAAATTGAATTTTTTTTGGGGGAAAATACATGGCACTTAAATCTGCTTACAGTAGAACTATTCATATAGAACAGACTTCTTTGAATACTTCCAGGGACACATTGTCACCTTATTTACCACAATTTCATTTAGTACTATGATATGAAATGGCTTTGATTTTTTGAATACTTGTCAACCATTTCGTCATATGTATATATTTCTGTTTTATCATTCATGTTGCATTTATTTCCAATATATGCTTAGAATGAAAAAATGCTTTAAGATGTACAGTACCTATTGCATTACATGTTTAGCAACAGTTTTTTTAAACTTCTTTTAGTATGCTTTTAGAAATGTTTTTAGCAACATGTGGTACTCAGTTTAATGTTTAGCATTTAATGTTTCAGCATTTAGTATTATCGTTCATTCGAAAGTGGAGTGGGTGTTGTATTCCGCTTTAGGTGTCCGTATATAGGTTTTCCTGATACATGTCCTTATAGAGCACAATTCGCATTGCCCTTATATAGGCATAAGATCCCAGTCCTTATTTAGGCATCAGCCATGCTATCCAAATACAGGCATGGTCACCTACATCCGTCCACCCTAACGTCACAACGAGTTCTTAGAAACCAGACCCTTAAGCTCTTGGGAGTTCCCCTAGCACAGGATTATTGATTTCTCCAAGAACTCATTTATTATGCATGAACCGCTATTCCTTAAGGGTTCATTCCTGACGTCTTCCTCTGCCCGACTTTACGTCAATGCTAACATTCCAAGGCACCTACCGGGTATAAATATACCTTCCCTTGCCCAAGCAAGTAGGAGGAGACCTCGACTTTAGAGGAGCCTGTGTCCCGGCCTAACGCACTGACAAGAGACGCTGTCATCCCTGCTCACAGAGAATCCAGCTTCCAGTGTTCTGACTCCCTTCGCGGGGTGTTAGAGTTCGAGACTCGGAAAGAGATTCCCACCTCTCTCATTCTCAAGGTATGGAGCTGACTAGAACCTAGAGGGACTCTTGGCATACCAGGGACTCTTGGCATACCAGAGACTTGGCATACTATAGCATACCATACTATAGAATACATCACCTACTTCTTACCTTGTACTACACTTAGGTTAGGTACACTAGGGTAGAACTAGTTAGAGAAGCATCTTATGAGTACTCGCATTTTTAGCTTATGTTATTTATGTATATGAATATATGTGTCATAGCTAAAAGATAATGCTAGCGCAGTACTATTTCTTTCTACTGCTTACTCTGTACATAATATATCTTGCATACTGTCTTATGATTGTAACAGCTCACATCTCTTACACGAGAAACGAGACTGTTCAATAAATCCTTTTATTGAAACGCCCGTCTATTCTTTCTGTGTAACTCTGAAGAAACTAAGCATGCACGATTAGCTGAGTGAAACTGTTATCTGTTGTTTCCACGATTCTGAGAGTGTTCCGATTCTAAAGGGAAACAAAGTTGCCATGTTTA
Organism: Calotriton arnoldi; assembly: GCA_963921515.1. Taxonomy (NCBI): domain Eukaryota; kingdom Metazoa; phylum Chordata; class Amphibia; order Caudata; family Salamandridae; genus Calotriton; species Calotriton arnoldi. The sequence goes on along the minus strand of CAWUFW010015351.1, from coordinate 344,220 downwards.
TGCGGTTGCCAGAAACTACTCCCTTCTTGTTTACAAGGAGTTTCTAGTGGCCTCTGAGTTAGCTGGTACAAAGTAATTAAGTTTAATATACTCGATAGGGCATACTGACCTCAGTCCTATGCCAAACCTATAGGGTATATTATTCCAATGTGCAGAGCCTATTACGGAAATAGGAACTACACTACAGTCCTAAGCACCACTTTGTCCGATGCACAGAGAAGAAAGGGGGCTTGGAAGATAGAGCCTGAAGCTCACTCACCCTGCAAGCAGAGGTGATGGCAACAAGTAAGGCAGTTTTCAGAGTGAGGAGCCTGAGAGGACAGTTGTAAAGAGGCTCGAAAGGAGCACACATAAGATATGTTAGAACAAGATTCAAGTCCCACTGGGGCATCATGAAAGGAGATAGAGGAAAGAGATGAGTAATGCGCTTAAAGAATCCATTTACAATAGGGGACTTGAATGAAGAGGGCTGATCTGGTAGCCGAAGAAAAGCAGAAATAACTGCAAGATAGCCTTTAAGAGTGCCCAGAGCAGAGCCCTGCTGGGCCAAAGAAAACATAAACAAGAGGACCTCAGAAAGAGGGGCAGAAATCAAGTTACTTACCTTCGGTAATGATGTATCTGTAAGAGACATATGTAGTTATAGATTCCTTACCTTTAGAATTACCCCCAGGCGTCAGACTGAATCCGGAGATTTTTTCTTTAGCAGTACCCCTGCTCGTCGGTAGGTGGCGTCAGTCGACCCCGTATCTGTCATCGGCGTCGTGCTTGCCGGGATGACATTGTGGTGTCTATTTAGATGCCGCCCCTGCACGCTGACGTCAGTTCTGACACAACTTTCTACACCAGAAGCGCAGAGCCATGCAAGACACTGACCACTGGTGTACATAACTAGGGCCCTGGAAGGGAATCCCTATCCCTAGAAGTCAGTTCACAGAACGGGGAGGATGGGTGCGGCAGTAAGGAATCTATAACTACATATGTCTCTTACATATACATCGTTACCGAAGGTAAGTAACTTGTTCATCTGAAAGAGACTGTAGTTATAGATTCCTTACCTTTAGAATAGGTACCCCAGCAATGCCAACCCCTGAGGTGGGTCTGCCAACCAAGTTCACAACAGAAAATCCTGGAGAACAGAGCGGCCAAAGTAGCTGTCTCTCCGGACTTGGCTGACCAGGCAATAATGTTTGGTGAACGTGTGCAGAGATGCCCATGTGGCCGCCTAACAGATGTCAAGGAGTGGGACTCGGTGCCCCAAGGCAGTAGTAGCTGCCATTGCCCTGGTGGAGTGGGCACGCATTCCCACTGGGAGTTCCTTCTTTGCCAAGGAGTAGCATATTTTAATGCATAGGACAACCCATCGAGAGATGGTGCGTTTTTGCACAGCCCGACCTTTCTTGACCCCCACATATCCAACAAAGAGTTTATCGTCCACCCGGAATTCTTTTGTGTGGTCGAGATAGAAAGACAGCACATGTTTTGGGTCCAGACGGGGGAGTCTTTACTCCTCCTTGGAAGAATGCGGAGGTGGGAAGAAAGTAGGCAAAGTGATGGTCTGTCCTATATGGAAAGAGGTAACCACTTTGGGAAGAAAAGAGGGCCTTGTGAGAAGGATTACTTTGTCCGGATGATCAGCAAGAAAAGGAGGGTTGGAAGACAAAGCCTGAAGCTCATTCACTCTGCGAGCAGAGGTGATTGCAACAAAGAAAGCTGTCTTCTGAGTGAGGAGCCTGAGAGGACAGTTGTCAAGAGGATTGAAGGGAGCGCACATGAGATAGTTTCAAGTCCCACTGAGGCATTATGAACAGAGAAGGAGGAAAGAGGTGATTAATGCCCTTTAGAAATCTATTTACAATAGGGGACTTGAAAAGAGAAGGCTGATCAGGAAGACGAAGAAAGGCAGATATGACTGAAAGGTAGCCTTTAATAGTACCCAAGGCAGAGCCCTGTGGGGCCAAAGAAAGTATATACAAGAGAACCTCCGAAAGAGGGGCAGAAAGGGTATCCACAGCCTTTGCTGTGCACCATGCCACAAACTTATTCCATCTGCAGGCGTATACCTTTTTAGTGGAGGGACGCCTGGCTGCCAAGATGACATAACAGACTTCAAGAGGAAGGTCAAAAGCTGTCAACTGTCGCCTCTCAATCTCCACGCAAGGAGGTGGAGGCTGGACAGGGTCTTGGCTAGGACCGTCACCTGCTCCTGCGACACAAGATCCTCCTGAAAAGGCAGTCTGATCGGAGGATCGATGGCCATGCTCAAGAGCTCTGGGTATCAGACTCTTCATCCCCAGTCCAGAGCCACAAGAATGACTTGGGCCTGGCCGCGCTTGATCTTCTTCAGAACTCTGGGCAGAAGTGGTACAGGTGGAAAGGCGTACAGGAGGCCGCAGTTCCACTTGTGATGAAAAGCGTCAACGAGCAAGTGCTACCTTGGAAATTTCAAAGCACAGAGTTGCTGCCATTGCGCTTTCTTTTCGGTGGCGAACAGATCTAACCAAGGCTCTCCCCACCGCTGAAAGACACCTTGCACCACCTCTGAGTGAAGATGCCATTCATGATCCACTAGGTACTGGTGGCTGAGTTTGTCCGCCCTGGCATTCAGAGAACCTGCCAGGTGTTGAACTGTTATGTTTCGTATATAGGCCCTAATGTAGACACGTTCATATATGCCATAATGTAGAAATACTCGTATATGCCCTATTATGGTCATACTCGTATATGCCCTATTATGGTCATACTCGTATATGCCCTATTATGGTCATAATCGTATATGCCCTATTATAGTCATGGCTCCTAATATAGGCATGATCTTTCACCTATATTAGTTCCCTACAGTACACAATCGAGCTCTGAGGGTTGAACGTTATCTAGTCTGTGGTTAGAACACTGCAGGGTTTTTCCCGAACACAGCCCTACAATGTACTCATAAATTATGCATGAGCATTCACCAGCTACATCTCCCGCATAATATGTATGTACAAAGTTCACCCCTGACGTCTTCCTCATGTCTAACAAAGACCAATACAAACCATACTGAGGGACGAGATACTTTAGGGTATAAATTGACCACATCTTGCCACGGTAAGAGACAGGGAACCGAGACTTCCATGCTGACACACTGACCAGAGATGCTGAGGCTCCTGCATGCAGTCGCTCCAGCTGACAGCGGTCTAACAAAGCTCCTTGCAGGGTGTCCAACTCGAGACCAGGACGGGGTCCCACACTCTCTCTATTCAGGTATGGGGGTTCGACTAAATCCTAGAAGGATTCTTGGCTCTTAGGCTTTTAGACCTACACATATGCTAGGTACACTCAGGTACGTCTAGTTAGGCATCGTAGGAGTAAGCGCACTTTTCATAATGCTTTTATATTCATGTATGTATTCATGATTATTGCAATATGGTAGAACTGTTCTATCCCTTTGCTTTTATCGTACTGCTGATAATATATCTCTGCTATTGTCTGCTGGTTGCTGCAGCACATATATTTTACACTAGAATAACAACTGTTCAATAAATACTTATTGAAACGCCCAGACTGTTTATTCTGTGTAACTCTCTGAGACAAACCGAATAAGTAAGCACGAGTGACAGGAGCGAAAAGTAGTACATTGTTTCCACGATTCTGAGGGATCAGGGTTGTCATGATCTAAGGTGGCCAGAAACTAATCTCTTCCCGATAAGAGGAGATTCTAGTGGCACTGTGAGCTAGCTAATGCAAATCCGGCTAACATACGCGGTGGGGGTGTACAGAGCCAGTCTAACACCAAGCCCACAGTTTATGTTATCCAAACGCGCAGGTCCTGCAGGGGTACTATAGGAACTACACGACATGGCGCCGCCAACGTTGGTTGGGTACTTATTTAACAGTAGAATCTGAGTAGTTCAGTCGTGCTATTCTCAGAGAACCTACTCACAAAACCCCAGAGACGTCTGGAGTGGGTGGGCACAAAATCCGCCGCAGCTGAGTAGTACGAAAATACTATTTATTGGCTGTTGGTTATTCAAGCTTGAAAGGACATAGTGTTCCTAAAATTGTGCCTAAAACCTTATCATAGTTTCTTTGAAACAGTAGTCTGTGTTCTATACACAATGACTACCGCGGTCTTAGATCCACTACAAATGCCAATGCCCCTGTCATACGAAGAAGATCCTGAGGATGCAATACAGATTGCACCAAAATTCAGAATGACAGTCACCTTAAGACTATTAGAAAATGGTTTACAAGCTAGGGGTGGCATGGTAGTTTTCGTGATTGAGGCACACAAATCAAACAAAACAGAGGTGTTCTATTCATGGGTTACACTCCCAGCAGCAAATGCCATAACAAAGACATTTCACTACTACATAGCAGGAGATGCACCACGGGAATATTGTCCATTTGAGGACATAGAGATTCCACTCACTTACCAGGAACATCATTACTGGTTTAATGGCGCCCTACCCCACATTAGAAACAGAGTAAGATTAGGCCCGCTCGGAGGAGACGGGGCCACATGGCCGATACTAGCGGCTTACACACCGCATCCTGACATTGGAACAATGCCACAGCCAGAATTACTCATACAACACAGAGATTTAATTAAAATCTACAGAAACCTGACACAATTTGTCATGAGGACTTTAACAATCCAACCTGCACCAGGTGCAGCAACTAGTACTCCAGCTCAGGGTACAGGAAATAAAATTACTCCTCAAACATTACACGCGGTAATGGGCAAAATGCCCGCAAAACGCGAACAGATCCCATTCTGGATAGCTCAGAAAATAACTCAGCTTGAGGCAGTACTCCCGAATACTACCACCTATGAAAAACACAGAATTCTAACAATCTGCTTGCCCATGGGGATCACACCACAAGTAGAGGACTGCACCTCTTGGGGTTCAGTCTTTGCTGCCATATATACCAGAACACATGGTATCCCGTCATTAGCAGTAGTTTGAAGTTTGAAGTTTATTTATTTTTTGCTTGATTAGTTAAAATCTTTGCAAATACATAACAAAAATTCCCTTGTACACAAATAGATACAATTAAAAACAATTAAAAAACACTTAATGTAAAAAGATCGTCATTTACATATTCTTGTTTTGTGGTGTTAACTATTTTAAAAAGATTCTCATAGACTCTTACGTCTCATAAAATACTGGCTAGCAGTGACGACCACAATTTCTTAGAACAAATGCTCAGCTTAACCAGGTCCATTGTCCAATTTAGAATTTGGGTAAGTGAAGTGCAAGTAGGACTAAAACAGAGTAGACTCTTAAAAGTTTTTTAGCATGTTCCTGTTGGCAACAGAGTTTTAAGTTTCTTAGTTACCATTTCAAAAAATGTTGTTAGCCGACAGTTAAGCTGAACGTCAGTAGGATTGAAGCAGAGCTTCACTGCCTGCCTACAGGTCCGGATGCCGTAATACCTAAAAAGGGACGTAACAAAATACATCTTATGTCCTTTAGGTTAGAACAGTTGCAAATAACATGAGTAATATCTTCCTTTCCATTTCCACATAGTCGACAGGTCGGAGTTCCGCCATCCCTTTCCCATGGGGGAAGATGAGGTTTGATCGCAATTACCCCCATACGCAGCCTTAGAAAGTTTTCCTTCCTGCTTATCTTCATTCCGGCACTCAAGTAGGCTTGGGGTTTTGGCCCTACATAGTCACTGAGCACTATCCAGCCGTGTGCCTTTTTAGTGAGAATTGCTTTGTCTTCTAAGACAGATAGCGTGGATGTTGTTTTTCTTACTGCTTTTTAAAGGAAAGATGATCCGTTAGTACGGCCCAGAGATCGGACAGGCCCAGTGTCTCAATTGAGTCAAGCAAATAATCCCTGGCTGGGCATATTTCCTGATTTTGCAAGGCTTTCCAAAGATGGAAGTTTAGCGACCCTGCCACGGCACTTCGGATTTTATGCCAACTTTTAACATAGGAGCTCCTTCTTTCTAAAGTTTGCCTTTGGATCCCAAATTCTAACCGGATTTGAGCCGGAGAGACATATTTTGGGAGATGGAAAATTGCTCTGTAAGAGTTGGCTATTATAACGTCTAAAGCTGCTGCATCTTTGCCTTTTAGAGCCTCACTCCCATATGTCAATGTAGGCAGCAGTTTGGCCCTCAGGACCTGTAAAAATGGACCAAGCGTAAGGTCAGGAAGGCGTCTCTTCAATGACTTCAGTGATAGGTAAGTCATAGTCCCTTTCTTCGCATGGACTCTAGATGACGTTTAAATGAGCTTGTGTGATCCATTAATATTCCCAAGTATTTATAGCTTTGTACTTGTTCCAAACGTTGGCCATCAAGGAACCAGCTGTTGATCTTCTTTTATGGTAATTGACTGCCATAATTTTGGACTTCTTAAAATTTATTTTGAGGGAGTTCCGGTTCGAAAAGCTGCATGTTGTGTTTAATAGGTGCTGAAGACCAATTGGTGTCCGACTAATTAAAACCAAATCATCTGCATATAACAGGTTTGACATTAGCTTATTCCCCAGGTTTGGAGCATGGGATACACAGCTGTCCAGCTCCCCAGGCAAGTCGGCCAGAAAGAGATTAAAAGGAACGGGGCAAGGACACACCCCTGCTTAAGGCCTTTCGAGGTCATAATTCGTTTTGAGATGTGTACCCCTGCACCTAGTTTGACCCTGATCCATGTATCTGTATGCAACTGTTTTAGCCGATCCAAAAGTGTGGTTGGTATACCCCATTTTTCCAGTTTTCCCCAAAGTTTGGACCTATCGACATGGTCGAAGGCAGCTGTGTAGTCAATAAAACACAGGAAGAGAGGTGTTTTTGATACTTTGGCTGCATCCATTAGCAACGTGAGAGCCAATATGTTAGTTGTAGTTCCTTGGCCACTACAAAACCCAGTTTGATTAATTGGAATAATAGAATTGTCTGAGGCCCAAGATGTTAACTCTTCCAAGAGTGTTCCAGCGTAGTATTTGGCATCGACGTCGAGGAGGGCGATCAATCGATATTTGTTTGGGTCGTTCCTTTTGCCTTGTTTAAAGATTGGACTAATGATAGATCCCTTCCAAGAGTCTGGAATGATGACTCCGGTGTTTAAGCCCTTGAAGACTGATAGTAGAGCCTTGCTCCAAAAGCCGGCGTCATGTTTGTATAATATCGGGGGGATCCCGTTAGGGCCGGGTGCTCCCATATCTCTACTCTTGATTATTAGACCTTTATCTGTTTTTCTGTGGGAGCATATCCTTCCTCTTCAGTGTAGTCTAAGAGGTTTAATTTACCATCCGACAGAGTCCCTCGTTGCTTAAGGATGTTAATGCTGCTGACCAGATGAACTTTGGATATGCAATTTAGTACTGTTTTCCCTTTAGTAGGGATTTGATTTCAGGTGCAGCAATGCCCAAACCCTTATTGAAATCCCCTTCCATGTTGTTAAAGTGGGTAAAGAGGTACTCAACCCAGACCGCCTCTGTTATGTTGGAGTTGATTCCTGGGTGGGCCGGTCGATCTAACTTATGGATTCTTTGCCAAAACTTAGCGCTGTTCTGTTGCTTGGCGTCATGCAGTAGTTTAGCCCATGTTTCGTCATTCTTTTGCCTTATTTTACGCCACTTCCTCCTTCTCAATTGTGCCTTCATTTGTCGAAGAGTCGACTGCAACTCCAAATTCCATGGTGTTTTTCGCAGTTGTCGAAGGGTTTGGTTTATGATCCGTTTGAGGCTCTTAGTTTCCGGACTGGAGTTCGCTTTTATTGATATGTCTTCTGATTTTCTTGATATTGACCCAGTCCTCATCGCAGAATTGCCACTAAATGTCTTAATAAAGTTTTCCCAGGCTGTTACAATTGTGGTGCCAGTTTCTTTTTCTTTCTCGAATATGGTCTTAGCAGAGGCTGATAAAGCTTCAATATTGTTGACATTGCACCTTAGGCGCTTTAGGTTAGAAACTTCTTCGCTTTCAGTCGGGTTCCAGGTATCTAATATAACAACTGGCCTTGCTTTCAGCAGTACTTCCTGTGGAGGTGATCACTCTGAACATTATCACCTATTTTAAAAGTTGCTATTTTTTCGAACATGGCTAGTGTTACAAACGTGTAATCTAAGTAGGAAGATGTTTTTGAGGAGTGAAAAGTAGCAGCTGGTGGGTTGTCCTCCAAGAAACGGCCATTCAGTGCTCTCAAATTTAAATGTTCTAGTTCTTGTAGCAAATATTTGGCCCATCTTGAAGGTTTGCCAATATTTGCTTGGCCTTGATTTGGTATCCCCCAGAGTGATGTAAGTTTGTGCACTGGGCCGTCATCTTGGCTTGACCCAAGAAGGTGTAGATTGAAATCACCAGCAACAACTATGTGATCGATGTCTTGCTCATCCATAATCCGTTTTATTTCGTTTGACAACTCCTTTACGGCTTTTTGTTTTCGATTAGGGTGCACGTAGATGTTAATTATTATAACTTCTTGTGTCGTGTTATTGAATTTAAGCTTTGTCTGTATTGCTTGGACTGCATTGGGTGGTGACATTTTTACCTCTATGGGCTTTATTGAGCCCATTGTGATTATTGAAGCCAACATCATTAGTCCCCTGAGCGGCGACCAATGTTTGAAACCTTTGTTGCCGGAACGAAATAGGAGGAGTATCCTTGAAGTTCCTTGGCATTATCTTCCCAGGTTTCCTGGAGAAGTATTAGATCGAATGTTTTCAGGTAATTAACTACCTCATGATCGACCAGTTTGGCTGCCAAGCCGTTAATGTTCCAGATGCAAAGCTTAATTTGACCTTGCGCGGGTGGTGCTGTCAGTGGAGTGTCACACTCTTGTCAGTTTGAACGGTCTGTTAATATTGTGCGAGATATTTGCAGCCGTCCTTCAGGTCCCGGTTTCAAATTTGGAATTAAGTGCCCTACGCTTCTACCTGAATTAGAATCCTCTGTGCAAGCAGTAAGTTCGCCAGGGGTTCTACTTCTTGCCCCTCTTAGGACTGAGGTGGTAATTTTGTCTGGGACGGTGAGTCGAGTTTTTAGAAATGGAGTTGGATAAGGAGATTTCAATTCAACTCCCATTTTTATACCCCAGTGTTTGAGCGTGCTTTCCTCTTCCTTGATTTTATTCGCAATTTCACTTGTGCTCCATCGTGTCCTCGTCACCTCTGGGCCCAAGTAGTTATTATTTGGAAGGAATTCTATAGAAAGCAGGTCCGATGAGCTTATGTTTCCAAGGCTCGGGATGGAATTTAAGAGTCGTAGAACATTCCCTCTATTTAATATGTCATCTCTTCCACGCGATTCATATTCAGGAATGAGAGTAATGCTAACCACTTCTTCAATAGAGGTTTCCTTAGGTCTGTAAGTAGGGATTCCATCCTGTAGGCAAGGCCCTATTTGCAAAGGGTTGTTTGGTTCTTCTCCTTGATTTACTGGATTTACGAGAGCTCGACGGGAGAGTAGTTGAAGGCTTAATTTTATTGAATGGACGGCCTTGATTTACAATGCCACCAGTCAATAATTTTTGTTGATCCTCTCTTTTAACAAGTGAACTTCGTTGGGTGGTGCGCCCTGTGATTGATCTTCCTTATTGTATTTTAAAGTTGCTGGATTTATTGCTATTGATATTGATTCCTGCCTCTCGTTTGTTGTTGGGATGTTCCTTCTTGCTGGATCTTTTGCTCTTAATATTGGCTCCTGCCTCACATTCTCTGTTGGAGTGTTCCTTCTTACTGGCCTCGGTGATGACCCCAAAGTGGCGGCCATTTTTGAAGAGGGCTCTACGAGTGAGTTGTCCGATCTGCCAGGCAAAGCAGAGCATAAGCTAGTCCTGGTTTCATCAAAGTCGGGGTCTGGTTCAACTACACTGACAGGTGATTTGCTTAGTCTATTCAAAGCAAGAGATAGTTGCTTCTTATTGCGACCCTTCCTTTTTTGTTTGTTGCGAACTTTCCGGGGTGTAGGATTTTTGTTTAAATGACCCGTTTTTATTAGGGCCGTGGTTGGTATTGCATCATTAGCTACAACAATATTAGAAGAGCTAATTCCTGTAGGTTCGATTTTTTGAAGTTCAGGCGAGGCTGACCCTTCCTTGTACTGGCCATCTGTGGATGTGAGGGACGATGTAACACTGCCTTTTATTTCTGACAGAATATCCCCTAACATAGTCGGTAGTGTTGTGAGCTTGTCAATTATTGGGGCACAGGTGCATTCATAATGGATGGTTTGGCTTCCGTGCAGCGCTTCTTGTCCCCGCCTGATTAGGTTATTGAGCTCTGAAAGTTTTTTATCGATCCCTGACGTAAAATCAGCCAGTGTCTGAAGAACCGTGTTAGAAATGGGATCTCTAGTTGGCAAGGGCTTCCACCTTTGTCCAAGTAGGGACCCTTCTTCCTAGTCAGGGTAAGGGTTGTTACACTCGTGAAGTAACCCCTGCTCACCCTCGTGGTAGCTTGGCACGAGCAGTCAGGCTTAATTCAGAGGCAGTGTGTAAAGCATTTGCACATAACCAACAGTAATACAGTGTAAGCACTACAAACGGACACCACACCAGTTTAGAAAAATAACCAATATTTTATATACTCAAGACAAGACCAATTACGACAAAAATCCACAATACGATACTTTAAAAATGAATGCTTGATAAGGTAACTTCTTCTTTGCAGGAATAGCACAAAAGCAAAGTTCAGTACGAGTCGGTAGCTCCGTCCGAGCCTACCGTGATGCTGAAAACCACAGAGTCTAACAGTTCCAGCCGACCGCGTCGATACGGGCCAGCAGAGTCATGAACAGACTCGGTTACAGTACCTTTCTCGTTGTGGCTGGTACGGAGTGTACGAGCCGGTCGGCGTGCGTCGCGGTTGCGGTGCAAGACGGAGCGATGCAAGGTGCGGTGTCCCTCGATGCGGTGCAGGCAGCGGCTCGATGAGCGTCGTGCAGACGGAGTCGGTGAGTCCAAGGCGTGCGGTGCAGGGTGAGACGATGCTCGATGCGGTGCTGACAGGTTGCGATGCAGGCGACCTAGCCGGAGTGCGGGAGCTGGCGTCGGACAGCGGTGCGAGTCGGAGCGGTGCGTCGCAGACGTGCGAGCGGTGCCCCAAATGCGGTGCGGTCTCGACTCTTGAGCCAGTTGCAGCGACAGTGTCGGTCTGGTCCGGCTGGCCCAGTGAAGCGATGCGATGCGAACTGCGGTGCCCACAGGTCACGGTGCAAGCAGCGGCTCGATGTTGGCGGCGTCGGACGTCGCCCACGGTGAGACCAGGGTTGCGATGCGAAGCGGGGCGATGCGGACTGCGGTGCAAACAGGTCACCGGCCAGGGATGGATTCGGTTGACGGAGTCGGTTGCGGTTCCCTTCCTCTGTGGCAACTGAAACAGCATTCCAGAAGCGGTACCCAGAGGCTTGTGAAGTCTTTGCAGTCCCTGAGACTTCTTAACAGGAGGCCAGCTCGGTTTCTGGCCCTTGGAGATACTCAGCACAAGTTTGGAGAAAGTTCAGTCCAGTCCTTTCACTGCCCAAGGCAGAAGCAGCAGCTGCAGGCCAACCCAACAAAGCAACACACAGCAAAGGGGCAGTACTCCTCCTGGCAGCTCTTCCAGCTCTTCGTCTTGGCAGGTTCCTTGATTCCAGCGAGATCTAAATTCATGGGGTCAGGGCCCCAATATTTATATCCCAAATTCCTTTGTTCTCTGAAGGCAGAGAGGCCTTTGCCTAGTCCAAACCAGTTCTGGAGCACTTTGTTGACAAGTCTCCGTCCCTTCTTTCAGTGAGTAGGCCAGGGACATCAGACTCACCACAGGAGGTGGAGCCAGCATTGTGGAGGGAAGGCACGGTCCTATTCAGGGCCCAGGTGCGACCCCTCCCACCCATCTACAGGTCGATCTGGCTATTCAGCCCTGCGCTGACTCACCCTGTCTCCTGGCATCCCCCAGCCCCTGTCACTCACATTCCAGACACGGAATACACAACCTCGCAGAGGCAGGCTTGGATGGTTAGACAAGAAAATACCCACTTTCTAAAAGTGGTATTTTCAAACACAGAATGTTAAAACCAACTTCACTAAAAGCTGCATTTTATCATTCTGAGTCCAGGCATACTAAACTCGAATTTCTACCATGTTCCCGGGTCAGTTAGGATTATATACTGTAATAATCAAAACCGCCCGTTCTGGCCTAGGGGAACAGGTAGCCTTGCAATAGTGAAAAACGAACTAGGCTGTAATTCACTATCAGGACATGCTGCACACACCCGGGCATGTCCTACCTTTCGCGTACAACGCACCCTGCCCACAGGGGTACCTTGGGCCTACCTTAGGGGTGACTAACATGCAGCAAAGGGAAGGTTTAGGGACTTGCAAGTGTGTGCACTTGCCAAGTCGACATGGCAGCCCCAGGCTGCGCACGGGCTCTGCGTTGGCAGGCCCGAGTTACACTTTACGGGCTGTTTGCGTGGGTGGCACAATCCAGTGCTGCAGCCCACCAACAGCATTTGGTCTATAGGCCCTGGCACTCGCAGTGCACTTTACAAGGGACTGACACATAAACCAAATAGGCCAATCATGGAAACACCAATCCATAACACATTTTATACAGGAGCACTTGCACTTTCCCACTGGATCGCAGTGAGGAAAGTGCGCAGAATCATTACACCAGCAAAAACAGAGTCCAAACCGGGAGGTCAGAAAGCAAAAAGTCAGGGGAAACACGCCAAAAGATGCCAAGTCTAACACATGTCCCCTCCAGCTGAAAGTAGGGAGAACTACCCAACCCCATTGGAGTTCTCTTCACTAAGGCGGAAGAACCTGGACAGACCATCTGCGTTGGCGTGTTCTGTACCAGGACGGTGTTCCACCGTAAAGTCCATTCCCTGTAGGGAGATGGACCACCTCAGCAGTTTTGGATTCTCGCCCCTCATTTGCATCAACCATCTGAGGGGCCTGTGGTCTGTCTGAACCCGGAAGTGAGTCCCAAACAGGTATGGTCTCAACTTCTTCAGTGCCCAGACCACAGCAAAAGCTTCCCTTTCTATGGCACTCCACCTCTGTTCCCTGGGAAGTAGTCTCCTGCTAAGGAAGACTACAGGCTGATCCAGGCCCTCTTCGTTCAGTTGTGAGAGCACCGCTCCCACACCATGCTCTGAAGCGTCAGTCTGCACGACGAATTCCTTGGAGAAGTCAGGTGCCTTGAGCACGGGCGCCGTGCACATGGCTGCCTTCAGGGCATCAAAAGCTTTCTGGCAGGACTCAGTCCAGATCACTTTCCTGGGCTGCCTCTTAGAGGTCAGCTCTGTTAAGGGGGCAACGATGGTGCCATAGCCCTTAACAAATCTCCTATAGTAACCGGTGAGACCTAAGAAGGCTCTCACCTCTGTCTGGGTCTTGGGGGCTCCCAAGCCAGAATGGTGTCAATCTTGGGTTGTAGGGGCGCCACCTGGCCGCTTCCTACCTGGTGTCCCAAGTACACCACAGAACCCTGCCCGATCTGGCACTTACTGGCCTTGATCGTGAGGCCTGCACCTTGCAGAGCCCTCAACACTTTCTCAAGGTGCTGTAAATGTTCTTCCCAGCTGGAACTGAACACAGCAATGTCATCCAGGTAGGCGGCACTGAAATCCTCCAGCCCGGCCAACACCTGATTGACCAACCTCTGAAAGGTGGCAGGGGCATTCTTCAACCCAAAGGGCATCACCCGGAATTGGTAATGACCTTCTGGGGTTGAGAATGCTGATCTCTCCTTGGCCCCATCGGTTAAGGCAATCTGCCAGTACCCAGACGTTAAATCAAACGTGCTGAGGAACCGGGCAGCTCCCAACCAATCAATGAGCTCATCAGCTCTGGGGATGGGGTGCGCGTCAGTCCTGGTGACGGCATTGAGCCCACGGTAGTCCACACAAAACCGGAGTTCTGAAGTGGCACCGGGCGCCGCAGCCTTTGGGACCAAGACCACTGGGCTGGCCCAAGGACTGTGGGAGGGCTCAATCACCCCTAACGCCAACATCTTAGAGACCTCCTCCTTGATGCTGGCTCTGACCCGGTCAGTCAACCTGTAAATCTTGTGCTTCACAGGATGGCTGTCACCTGTGTCCACGTCATGGGTACACCAGTGAGTAACACCGGGGGTCAGAGAGAACAGTGGGGCGAACTGTCCCAACAACTGGCGACAGTCCCCCTGCTGCTCCTGAGTCAGAGTAGGGGAGAGGATCACACCCTCTACTGACCCATCATGCTCCTTGGTAGACAGGAGGTCAGGGAGAGGCTCGCTCTCCTCTTCCACCCCATCATCTGTCGCCAAGAGCATACTCACTTCGGACCTCTCGAAGTGGGGCTTGAGGCGGTTCACGTGAAGGACCCTCAACGGGTTCCTTGGAGCCTGCAAATCCACCAGGTAGGTGACGTCACTTTGCGCTCCTTTACCTCATATGGCCCAGTCCACTTGTCCTGCAAGGCACAAGGTGCCACTGGGGCCATTACCCACACTTTCTGCCCAGGTTGAAATTCGACCAGAGTGGCATTCTGGTCATACCATCTCTTCATTTCTTCCTGGCTTGCTTCTAGGTTCGCCTGAGCGAGTTTCCTGAAGCGGGCAGTTTGGTTTCTAAAGGCCAGCATGTAGCTAAATACATCCTGGGGAGTTTTCCTGGGAGCTGCCTCCCAGCCTTCCTTTACCAAACTCAGAGGTCCTCTGACAGGGTGGCCATACAGGAGCTCAAAGGGGCTGTACCCAAGAGACTTCTGAGGCACCTCCCTGTATGCAAAGAGTAGGCATGGCAAGAGGACGTCCCACTTACGCCTCATGGGTTCTGTTAGACCCTTGATCATGCCTTTCAAGGTCTGGTTGAATCTCTCCACCAGACCGTTTCCTTGTGGGTGGTAAGGAGTGGTGAACTTGTAGGTTACCCCACACTCCTTCCACAGGGATGTCATATACTTCGATATGAAATTGGTCCCCCTATCAGAAACCACCTCTCTGGGGAATCCCACACGGGAAAAGATCCCCATTAACGCCCGGCCCACCACTGGCGCCGTCGTTGTCCTGAGAGGGATTGCCTCCGGGTACCGGGTGGCATGGTCCACCAAGACCAGGATGTACCTGTTGCCCATGGCTGTCTTGGGATCCAGTGGCCCCACAATATCCATCCCTACCCTTCCAAAGGGTGTTCCAACAACCGGAAAAGGTTGGAGAGGAGCTTTGACCTTCCTCCCACTCTTACCACTTGCCTGGCAAGTTTGGCAAGACCTGCAGTGTGCATCTGACTGCCTTCGCATTTGGGGCCAAAAGAAGTGGGTGACAAGCCTGTCAAAGGTCTTGTCCTGCCCCAAATGTCCTGCCAAAGGCACGTCATGAGCCAGACCCAGTAGGAAGGTCCTGAAGCGCTGGGGTACCACCAGCACACGGGCTGACCCAGGCTCAGCAACCTTAGGCTCGCTGTATAGGAGACCACTCTCCCAGTAGATCAGATGTGACCCGGACTGATTACCAGCTGCCTGGTCTGCAGCCTGCCGCCGCAGACCCTCCAGAGTAGGGCACTCGTTCTGCTCCCTGCAGAACTCCTCCCTGGTGGGACCCCCTTCTTGCTGCCAATGGGTCAGCTCAGAGATGTCTCCCAGTTCGGCTACCTGCTCCCCTGTAGGCACCGGGGCGTCCCCTCGAGGTCCGCCTCCTCCCGGTCCGTGGGAACTTCGGGGGCCGGTTTCCCGCGCCCCTGCCCTTTCTCTTGGCAGGGACTTGGGCCACTGTTTCAGGCTCCAAGTCCTCTTGATCACCCTTTCTGGCTGCCATTGACCGAGTAGACACGCATGCCCACTCTGGCAACCCAAGCATCTCCAAGTGAGACCTGAGCTCAACCTCCTTCCATGAGGACTGCTCCAGGTCGTTTCCTAGCAGACAATCGACAGGCATGGTAGGGCTCACAACCACCCTCAAGGGACCTGAGACCCCCCATTCAAAGGGAACCTGCGCCACCATACACTGGCGCTCAGAGTTGTCGACAGCAACTACTTGGTGGAATGCTCCTGGGACTACTTGCTTCTCAGACACCAGGTGACACCGGACTGAGGTCACACTGGCTCCAGTATCTCTGAGAGCCTCTACCCTGTTCCCATTGATGGTCACCCAGGTGCTATATTTCTTTGTGTTAGGGGGCACCTGGTTTCCTGGGACCATCTCACTGTCCCCGAGTGAGACAAGGGTCATTTCTGCGGGATCCCCACCCTCCTGTGGGCACCCCTCCTCCCCAAGCGCTACACTAGCCAACACTTTGGACTGTCCACCGGTGGGTGGCTGTGTCCCCTTCGGGCACTTGGGGTCCCCCTTAAAGTGACCTACCTGGTCACATGCATAACACTTGCGGGGGCCGGTCTCAACAGGCTTCCCTGTAGAGACCCCTTTCTTCTTATCACCGGGGGCTGGGAACCTTTACCCTGGGTACTAGTTTGGGGCCCTTTAGAGAACTCCTGTGCTTTACCCTTGTCCCCCCACCTTTCTGCTGGGGACCCTGCCCACCTTTGGCTGAGTCTCCCCAAACGCTTTCTTGTGGACCCTGGTACTCACCCAGCGGTCCGCTTCCATAGCAAGCTTCCTGGGGTCAGTTAGCTTACTATCAACTAGGTGCTGGCGCAGATCTGCAAAACATAGTCTAGACAAGTGCTCCCATGCAATCAAGTTGTAGAGCCCCTGAAAATCTGTTACACTACTGCCCTTCACCCAACCATCCAGAGACCTGCAGAACACATCCACACATTCCAACCAAGTGTTGACATCAGACTTCTTATTGGACCTGAACTGATCCCTGTACTTTTCAGGAGTAAGACCATACTTCGTGAGAAGGGCATCCTTCATGTCAGCATAGGTGAGGTGATACCCCTTACCCAAAGCTATCAGAGCATCCCTTGCTTCTTCCTTGAAAAGTGGCCACAATCCTGCTCCCCAATTCTCCTCAGGGACCCCATTCATGTGTATGGCTGCCTCATAACCCTGGAACCACCTTTGTATGTCATCCCCCTTCTTGAACTCCTTGCCTACGTTCTTGGGAATGTGCACAATCCTGTCTGCCTTTCTGGACGAATTGCTGCCACCATCTGAGCCTGACTTACTCCTAAGTTCTAGCTCCTTCAGTTCTCTCTCATGCTCTAAGAGCATCTTCCTCTCCTCTATGGCCAATCTCTTCTCCTCCCGCTCACTCTCCAGCCTGAGCTTCTGCAGCCTGAGCTTCTGCAGCTCGAACTGCCTTGCCTCCCGCCTGTCCTCCAGCTCCTCTGGGGACAGACTGCTGCTGCCCGACCTGGCGGGTTCCCCCCTACCCAAAAGCACATCCACCCTGGAAATAGGCTCCTCCGCCTCCTCACTGAGATCACCAGGCTGCCCATTGGCATGTCTGGCTGCTACCCAGGCCCTCAGCGCCTTCTGTAGCTCCTCCTTCCTTGTGAGGCCTTTAATTTGGACTTTCAGGTTTTTACAAATCGCTCGTAACTCCTTTACGGCGTAGGATTCCAACCTGTCCTCCTCAAAGATAACTTCCAGAGATGCAACGGATGATGCAATTGATTCAGGCATGACAAAAGTCGTGAGTTGAAAACTGGCAAGATCAAAAATAGGCCAAAAGAAAAAGAACCAGTATGTGGTACGTAATGGTCTGCGATATGGTAGTAGTGCACACCAATCACTGTAAGTCAAGTGCAAACACAAGTCCTATCCTCACCGCTGACAACCAATGTTAGAAATGGGATCTCTAGTTGGCAAGGGCTTGCACCTTTGTCCAAGTAGGGACCCTTCTTCCTAGTCAGGGTAAGGGTTGTTACACTCGTGAAGTAACCCCTGCTCACCCTCGTGGTAGCTTGGCACGAGCAGTCAGGCTTAATTCAGAGGCAGTGTGTAAAGCATTTGCACATAACCAACAGTAATACAGTGTAAGCACTACAAACGGACACCACACCAGTTTAGAAAAATAACCAATATTTTATATACTCAAGACAAGACCAATTACGACAAAAATCCACAATACGATACTTTAAAAATGAATGCTTGATAAGGTAACTTCTTCTTTGCAGGAATAGCACAAAAGCAAAGTTCGTACGAGTCGGTAGCTCCGTCCGAGCCTACCGTGATGCTGAAAACCACAGAGTCTAACAGTTCCAGCCGACCGCGTCGATACGGGCCAGCAGAGTCATGAACAGACTCGGTTACAGTACCTTTCTCGTTGTGGCTGGTACGGAGTGTACGAGCCGGTCGGCGTTCGTCGCGGTTGCGGTGCAAGACGGAGCGATGCAAGGTGCGGTGTCCCTCGATGCGGTGCAGGCAGCGGCTCGATGAGCGTCGTGCAGACGGAGTCGGTGAGTCCAAGGCGTGCGGTGCAGGGTGAGACGATGCTCGATGCGGTGCTGACAGGTTGCGATGCAGGCGACCTAGCCGGAGTGCGGGAGCTGGCGTCGGACAGCGGTGCGAGTCGGAGCGGTGCGTCGCAGACGTGCGAGCGGTGCCCCAAATGCGGTGCGGTCTCGACTCTTGAGCCAGTTGCAGCGACAGTGTCGCTCTGGTCCGGCTGGCCCAGTGAAGCGATGCGATGCGAACTGCGGTGCCCACAGGTCACGGTGCAAGCAGCGGCTCGATGTTGGCGGCGTCGGACGTCGCCCACGGTGAGACCAGGGTTGCGATGCGAAGCGGGGCGATGCGGACTGCGGTGCAAACAGGTCACCGGCCAGGGATGAATTCGGTTGACGGAGTCGGTTGCGGTTCCCTTCCTCTGTGGCAACTGAAACAGCGTTCCAGAAGCGGTACCCAGAGGCTTGTGAAGTCTTTGCAGTCCCTGAGACTTCTTAACAGGAGGCCAGCTCGGTTTCTGGCCCTTGGAGATACTCAGCACAAGTTTGGAGAAAGTTCAGTCCAGTCCTTTCACTGCCCAAGGCAGAAGCAGCAGCTGCAGGCCAACCCAACAAAGCAACACACAGCAAAGGGGCAGTACTCCTCCTGGCAGCTCTTCCAGCTCTTCGTCTTGGCAGGTTCCTTGATTCCAGCGAGATCTAAATTCATGGGGTCAGGGCCCCAATATTTATATCCCAAATTCCTTTGTTCTCTGAAGGCAGAGAGGCCTTTGCCTAGTCCAAACCAGTTCTGGAGCACTTTGTTGACAAGTCTCCGTCCCTTCTTTCAGTGAGTAGGCCAGGGACATCAGACGCACCACAGGAGGTGGAGCCAGCATTGTGGAGGGAAGGCACGGTCCTATTCAGGGCCCAGGTGCGACCCCTCCCACCCATCTACAGGTCGATCTGGCTATTCAGCCCTGCGCTGACTCACCCTGTCTCCTGGCATCCCCCAGCCCCTGTCACTCACATTCCAGACACGGAATACACAACCTCGCAGAGGCAGGCTTGGATGGTTAGACAAGAAAATACCCACTTTCTAAAAGTGGTATTTTCAAACACAGAATGTTAAAACCAACTTCACTAAAAGCTGCATTTTATCATTCTGAGTCCAGGCATACTAAACTCGAATTTCTACCATGTTCCCGGGGTCAGTTAGGATTATATACTGTAATAATCAAAACCGCCCGTTCTGGCCTAGGGGAACAGGTAGCCTTGCAATAGTGAAAAACGAACTAGGCTGTAATTCACTATCAGGACATGCCGCACACACCCGGGCATGTCCTACCTTTCGCGTACAACGCACCCTGCCCACAGGGGTACCTTGGGCCTACCTTAGGGGTGACTAACATGCAGCAAAAGGGAAGGTTTAGGGACTTGCAAGTGTGTGCACTTGCCAAGTCGACATGGCAGCCCCAGGCTGCGCACGGGCTCTGCGTTGGCAGGCCCGAGTTACACTTTACGGGCTGTTTGCGTGGGTGGCACAATCCAGTGCTTCAGCCCACCAACAGCATTTGGTCTATAGGCCCTGGCACTCGCAGTGCACTTTTCAAGGGACTGACACATAAACCAAATAGACCAATCATGGAAACACCAATCCATAACACATTTTATACAGGAGCACTTGCACTTTCCCACTGGATCGCAGTGAGGAAAGTGCGCAGAATCATTACACCAGCAAAAACAGAGTCCAAACCGGGAGGTCAGAAAGCAAAAAGTCAGGGGAAACACGCCAAAAGATGCCAAGTCTAACAAACCGTAATCTGTAAGTCCATTTTATGTGATTGATATTGTAAAGCTGTGGTTGAATATTGCATTGAGTTTAGAATTGCCCCCCAGATTGATTCAGTAGGTGTTATAGTACTGCGGTTACTTCTTTCCTGCAATGATGTATTAATCGGGTCATGAAATGTGTTATTTTGAACAGGTTTTAAATTATATGAGGCGACAAGCTCCTCCCATTCCTGAGAGGCCAGGAAAGACATATCCGGGCTTGATATATGAGAGTCTGCATAGGGAGACATTGTATAACGAGCTGCTGGTTTGCTGGCCGAGGGGCTGTTGGGGCCCACCGGGTGTTCAGATACACTTAGTGCCCCTGATTGTGATTTATGCTGTTGGAATGGAGAACTCTTTTTTGGGGACAGCGGGTGAGCCATTCCCAATTGTTCTATAAGCTGGTTCTGGGGCAAGCCCCTAATGTATCAATTCCAACTGTAGCCCCTGAAACCTCTTCAAAGACATTATCAGCTGCCCTAATGCCAGCAGTACTTTTGGAGAATTCTGGCCATCTGTTGTAGTTGTAGGTGTGTTCCTTTGGTCGATTTTAGCTTGATTTTCGACTTGTTTAGTAGATTGGTAAAATAAAGGTTGAGGTTCAGGTAACGTGGTCGGTGAAACAAAGAAGCTTGGTCAACTGATTGATTGGTTGACTCATTGGTTGACTGATTAGTTGGCTGGTGAGTTGAACCGAACTTCTCTGGCTGCAAAGGCGATTGCAACCCTTTTACATTCGCGCTTTTTGAGTAAATTGCTGTCCCCGGATCTTTCAGAAACGTGAACTTTGTATAAATTTTGGGTTGGATAGTGCAGGGTATTTTCCTTTGAGGGGCCCCATCAGGGCTTATAAGAACACAGACCCCTTGTCCCCCTTGTGTTCCTTGTGAATGCGTCAGGTTAGCTGGTTGGTCAAGAGTTAATTCTCCCGTTTGTGACTTTACGTTGGTTCCGTCGCTTTTAATGGGTGAGTTTGTGCCGGAGCAGGACCTGGCAATCCCCGTGACTGGGGTGCTTTCTGTGCTTGTTGTGCGTTTTTGATAGATACTGACCCCAGTCGTGGGCCACTTGGCTCATCTGACCTCACTTTTGCAATACCTTGTTTTTGTTTTTGTTTGAAATTTGCCTTTGATTTTGATTTTGAAGGAGACCTCCTTACTCGGCCTGATCTCATGACCCTGTAATCCGTGTTTGGTTTAACACGCAAGGTAAGAGGAATTCAAATGAACTGTACAGATAAGGGGTCCGGGTGGGGCTGAGCTGATGGGAGCCGATAGGAGTGAGAAGGACTGCCAGTGACCCAGTTACTAAAACTCCAAAACTGTTGAGACACGCACCCCCTGCAATCTTCCTTGCACCTGGAGAAGACCTGCCGCAGTACCGGGATGCTGATAGTGCTGGGGGGCACTGGGGGATGCTGACAGCCGGTCACACTGCACTCCCTCTCCCCCACCGCCCTCCAAACGACCCCCAGCAGCAGGCCAACGAACAACCAGGGAAGACCTCAGCCTTGTCCACAACCTCAGCCGTGACACTGTGCACCCAGGAAAAGGCTGATGAGAGGCTGATGAAAAGCTGACAAGCTGGTGAGGCCCAGGAAATCCAAGAAAGCAGGGGGCGAGGAAGGAGGCAGTTGGCAGTTGTCAAAGATTTAAAGAGACACCTCCCCTCTCCGCAAGGAGCCTTCGGTGCTTGGCTCCAGCAGAATCCACAGCCACAGATCCACAAGCCGCAGGCCGCCACCTCCTCAGCCACATAGAAGGTAGGTGGTAAGAATGGAGGATGGAGGATGCAGGCGTTCGACAGAGAAGAACAGCTGCTCAGTTAGCGTCAAGTGTCATGCAACAGCAGGGCAGCAGCAGGGCTTTTGGAGGGACTTCAAAGGGGCTAGTGGCAGCACAGCACAGCACAGCTCGAGTAGCACAGTAGTACAGTGACTGCGTTCCCTTGCTGTCGCGCAAAACAACAGGACCTCCAACAGCGCTCCAGGTCCTGTTTCCGCACAGAGGGCGCCACACAAGGACTACAGTGCGCTAGGAGCCCCGGAGCCACCAACCCTGCTCACTCCTAGGCTCCTATGCTCCGTTTTCCTGCAAGTCCACAACTGGGCTCTGCCTCTCCCGCACCGATTTACTCCGTTACAGCAGGGAGTTTGGGCAGGTAGTGCAGTTTAGCGGCCCTTCAGGAACCTATGCCCTGGTTTAATGCACAAGAGGAGCAGGGAGCGGGGAAGCGGCAGCGGCGACACAGTGTTTGTAGCTCCTGTGAGAGGGCGGGCTAAAGGGAGTAAAATACCGGCTTGCTTGCTTGTAAATGTAGCTCTGCCGGTAGCTGCTGCCAGTCCTCTTCCTGTCAATTACCGCAATCACAGACGCGGATTGCCGGCCTCGGCCTCGGCCGGCCGCGGGAGCCTCGGGAACCACAGGAGCAGCAGCCTCGGGAGCCACGAAAGCAGCAGCCTCGCCTCGCCTCACCTTGCCTCGCCTCTCCTCCCCTCGCCTCGCCTCTCCTCCACACAATGTCTCGGCGTAACCAGGTGTCGACAGTAAAACCAGGACTGGACTCGACACCACAGCAAATCCAGCAGACACCTCACCATACAATGGGAATATTGTGCGTAGTAGCAGTAGTACCTGACGTATTGAGACAGATACAAGATGAGTACGGAGCAGAGCCTGCCCTTAACTTAGGGATGAAGTTACTAAATAACTTTGACCAGGTATCAGCCATAATACTAGCTAATATTAAAGGGGAAGCAGCTTCAGTGGCGATCCGCCAACGCCTAAGGGAGTTCAGTCCAGTAGATCAACAACACGAACTACCCAAAATAATTGAAACTGCATATGCAGAACTAGGCAGAGACTGTCTAGGTGGGAAAGCATTAAAACCACAACTGGTGGGCAGTCCTGAAAAGGACACTACAAAGCAGACACCTGCTTCTTCTAAAATGAAGTGGGAAAATAAAAAACAACAAAAGTCTAAAGACAGCAGATCTCAATCCAGAGGTAGGTCTCCTCAACAGGAGCCCTCTGAAAGGAGGTATAACCTCAGGAATAGGGATAATATTAAAAAACCTGACAGGTATCAGGATACTGATACTCGTTCCTCTCGTTCCTTTCAGGGTTCATCAAAAAACTCCGAGAGGGAAGACCGGTCAGAGGAGCGTACAAAGTCCAGAGACACGCAACGCGCTGCGGACTACGCACCTAAAAAAGAAGATAAACAAAAACAGAAACCTCAGTTCAAAAAGAAGAAGGTAGCAGGTCTCAAGATCAGACATGCCCAGAATTCTGAGGACACCGCTTCTGAACGGGGAATGGGCTCTGACGATGCTAGATAGCGCGGCAGAAGTAACAATAGCTCGCCAGAACCTGAAGGAATTTCTGGTGACAGCGGAGTTGAGTGAGTATATCACGGTGGAAACACCTGATACTCGGGTAAGTGTCCCACATAAGTTACATGAGATAACACTCCGGATGGAGGGGGACAAACCCAGAAAAATTAAAGGTCTCTTTTGGAAAAATCTGTCATCTGGTTATGACATTCTATTAGCAGAACAAGACTGCCCGCCAGCATTCGTCATGGAGTGCCCTAGGGGAGAAACGATAATTTTTCCAGCCTTTTCCGACCTCGTTCCCATACATTTAAAACATGCATATGCACAGGAGTGGGCGGTTGCCCTAGCTCCAGCATTGTACAAAAATCATGTTGGTTGGGATGAGGATTCAACCCACCACGTGATCCCGTTAAAAGTTTCACCAAATGCTCAAAGGCAATACCCTATAAAGCAGGAAGCTAAAAAACAAGTCAGGGAGATCCTAGATCAACTTGAATACCAGGGGTGATTGAAAATTACACTTCA
The DNA here is from genome assembly GCA_963921515.1 of Calotriton arnoldi. Lineage (NCBI taxonomy): Eukaryota > Metazoa > Chordata > Amphibia > Caudata > Salamandridae > Calotriton > Calotriton arnoldi. The sequence goes on along the minus strand of CAWUFW010015351.1, from coordinate 320,284 downwards.
CCTATGAACAATCCTTTGTTTCCCGTAATGAAACCTGACAACACATATCGTTTAGTTTTGGATTACTGACATTTAAACACTTGCACAAAGACATTTGCAGTTCAAAATGCACACAGTGCCGCATTAATGAATAACATTGTGTGCAAAAAATACAAAACAACACTTGATATCTCAAATGGATTTTTCTGCCAAAATATAGCGCCTGAAAGCAGGTATCTGACCGCATTCAGTGCGTTAGGGTCCCAGCGACAATTTTGTCGACTAGTCCAAGGGTATAAGAATAGCCCCGGGGTATTTTCAGCAAGGGTAACAGAGTTACTCCAAAATTTGGATGAAGAAGCATTGTCCTTTGTAGATGATATTTATCTGACGGACGATGACTTACCGAGGCACTTGACCAGGGTGAGCACCATTATTATGGGATTCGCCTCTGAGGGCTATAAATTTAATTTCAAAAAATCAAAAATTGACCATCTCAATGTCCTATTTTAAGGGTATGAGCTGTCAAGTGAAGGAAAAAGCCTAGCAGCTAACTTTTTAGAAAAGTGTGCGCTGCTCCAACCTCCAAAATCATTAAAGAATTTACAATCAATTCTGGGATTCCTAAATTTTGGTCGAACATACATTTTGGATTACGCAGAAAGAGTAAAACCTTTCTGCGACTTAATAAAACCTGATTTTTCAGTCAGACAATGGACACAGGAACATACAAACATCCTACGTTCCCTACAGGAAGCTTCTAAACATTTACAGACACGCGTAAACGTATGCAACTTAGTGATCCGAGTAATAGCGGGTCAATGCGGGTACACTTATTTAACTTTCAATGAAGGCGAAACGGTACCAATCGCATACAAATCACACCTGTACACAAACGCAGAGATGCATTTCACTTCAACAGAAAAAATCCTGAAAGCAGTGCAGACCGCTGTAGCAAGACAAAGAGCTCTGGCTCAGGGAAAACGCATAATAGTCGTGACCCCAGTACCAGCTTTAGAAGCTATTACAAAAGCTAGCATTCCAAATGCGAAGGCCTTGCATCCCAGATGGATACAATGGGCTAATTCTCTTACTGCAACGGATGTTGAATACAAATTTGATCCAAGTTTAAAAACACAAGCATTTCTGCAATATGAACAAGAATATCCTCTTCCAAATGAAATTTTGCCTCTAGATCAGTATGAATATATTATTTACACTGACGGATCTGCTCAACCGGCCATAGGGAGTAAGCAAGCTTACAGCGCAGCGTGTGCAATCGTTAAAGGTCGCATGCGCGATGGAACGTTCCATCCAAGTTGCACTAAAACGCAATCTCTAGGAGACTGCACGGCTCAGTTAGCAGAATTAAAAGCACTGATACTGGCATTGGTAAATACGGAACACGAATTCCCCACACTAATTGTGTGTGATTCCTTTTACTGTGTACAGTCGTACAATGAATATTTACATCATTGGGAACAAAACGGGTTTAAAGATGCAAAAGGTGGCACAATTAAGCATAAAATGCTATGGGAACAGGTAGTGGAGTTGAGAAACGAACTACCAAAGGCTCACGTGATACATACATGAGTCATCAGCGTGATGGCGTTCACGTTGAAGGGAATTCATTGGCTGATGAAGCCGAAAAGGGGGCTGTACGCACAGCCGCCGTAGCTGCAGTTACTCGTTCAAAAACGAGAATAGACGGCGAGATTTTGGTAGCTGTCAATGCTTCACGCAAAGGCAGCACAGCAGTACCTAAGAAATTTCCACTCAAGTACTCCTACAAGTTAGATGCACAAAACATTCCATATGCTCAGATTCCTGGAGTGGGGAATAGAGTAATACCAAATATGGATCGTAGGCAAGGCTTAATTCTAGCAGCACACAAGGGTTTGGGTTCTGCGCACACAGGCGTCACAGCGACTATTTCTTTACTGAAACAGTGCTACTGGTGGCCAGGGTTAACAAAGCAGACCAAAGACTATGAGGTCGATTCCGATCTCGGCCGGAAGCGCACCTAACACTATTCGTCTGGAAAAAAACCAAGCCGAACGCGTGTTTCCCGACCGATTCGAACATCCGTCCGAACGGGCAAGTACGATGCACATAACTGCCCAGATCCCGACCCAGCCGTACTTACCCAATCCAGCTCCTGTTCCCCGCCCGAGCCGGATCCGTAAACGCAGAATCGAGTCGCACAGAAGCCAAAATACAGCACCTTCCGGCCGGACTAGTATGATGCGCCTTCCGTACGCGCCGAACCCGTCGCTACGCACGGCACGTTGGAGCATCCGGGAGAGCCGCACATAAGCACCGATTCGCGCCACAAGACGATCCACGGCTACGAGACGAACACGCCAGCCACGAGTACGAGTCGAAGCAACGAGAAAGCCGAACGAGACGAACCAACCATGAATCCCATCGCGCAGGTCCTACCAATACTCTACATCTATTACCGGAACAGGTACGGACGCGTACGGCGCAGAAGGTAAGTCAAACACCCACCACACAAACAACCGACACGTACCCGACATATAACACACACACATAGGGATGCAGAAATGACTTACACTAGCAACAGCAGAACCATAGGGGCGGGATGGCTATCACCAATGCCATATACACCCATAGGGGCCTGGATGCCTACCACCAACACCACCCCTACTCAGGGGGCCTGGATGCCTGTCACTACTACCATCCCCACTCATAGGGGGATGGATGCCTACCACTACCACCACCCCTACTCATGGGGGCTGGATGCCTACCACCAACACCACCCCTACTCATGGGGGGCTGGATGCCTACCACTACCACCACCCCTACTCATGGGGGCTGGATGCCTACCACCAACACCACCCCTACTCATGGGGGGCTGGATGCCTACCACTACCACCACCCCTACTCAGGGGGGCTGGATGCCTACCACTACCACCACCCCTACTCATGGGGGGCTGGATGCCTACCACCAACACCACCCCCACTCAGGGGGGGCTGGATGCCTACCACTACCACCACTCCTACTCAGGGGGGGCTAGATGCCTGTCACTACTACCATCCCCACTCATAGGGGGATGGATGCCTACCACCAACACCACCCCTACTCATAGGACGGGTAATGCATGACACAACCAGCATACTCCAACATAAGGAATGTAAGAAAAACACATCCCCCCAACACCATGACAAGCGTGTGTAGACTGTGTCAAATGCCTACAACACTGAACATGAAATTGAACATACAATGTGACCCCCTATCACATGTGTCACACATAAATGTGTGTGGCCTCCACAATGCAAGCAGACCATGACCACTGTGGCAATGGGGCCTAACCCCCCATCATCACAGTGACCAAAAGGTAAGTGTGGGGTCCATAGCTGAAGCACATTTTGAACATTGTGACAATGGGGCCTAACCCCCCATCATCACAGTGACCAAAAGGTAAGTGTGGGGCACATAGCTGAAGCACATTTTGAACATTGTGACAATGGGGCCTAACCCCCCATCATCACAGTGACCAAAAGGTAAGTGTGGGGCCCATAGCTGAGGCACATTTTGAACATTGTGGCAATGGGGCCTAACCCCCCATCATCACAGTGACCAAAAGATAAGTGTGGGGCCCATAGCTGAGGCACATTTTGAACATTGTGGCAATGGGGCCTAACCCCCCATCTTCACAGTGACCAAAAGGTAAGTGTGGGGCCCATAGCTGAGGCACATTTTGAACATTGTGGCAATGGGGTCTAAACCCCCATCATCACAGTGAGCAAAATGTAAGTGTGGGGTCCATAGCTGAAGCACATTTTGAACATTGTGGCAATGGGGCCTAAACCCCCATCATCACAGTGACCAAATTGTAAGTGTTGTCATGGCAAAAGCTGCAAATGCCAAACAGCATGGATTATCCCTAGTCACAGAACAACAAACACATCAGTGACATAGTAGTGCTTGTGTCCCATAGCAACATAGATTGGGTGAGGCAAACAGTGCAGTGCAAATAAGACATACCTTTGGCCATGTGCAGACAACCATCACCCATGGGGGCTGACAGTGTCAACATTCATCAATAACACAATGACAGAAGTGACCATCATAATGCAGACCCACATATCTGCACCAATGGGCACACAAATGTAGATATCCTGTGGAGACTGTAGATGTGAGGTGAACAAATACCATACCATGGCAGCAATGGGACATACAAACCATGATCACTGTGCTGACTGATGACCTAGGAGTCCCAGGGACAGCAGGGGAAACCCACCAAACAACATACAGCCAATGGCACACTAAAGATATGCCAATGCAGTGGTGCAGATGCACAAACACAAACAGGCAGCCCCACACTGCATATCAAACACAACAGGTAAGGGGGGGGGTGCCAGTGTCCCCAGGCAACCACACAACACATGAGGAGGCCTGAATCCCAATTACACAGATGTGCATACAGTGCCACACAAAAGTAACTCATGGATCCAAATCCCCTATGTGGGCAACCAGGCATTGTTAGATGAGAGGGAGACCAAATTACACATGTCACACAAGCTTGTAGGAACAGCAACTAACACAGCAAGACACAGACCCACCACAGCACTACCCCCAGGGTCCCCACATTGTGGTGACACTGGCCTGCATGATAATCCCACTGTGATGACAAAGCTAGATGTCGTTCACACTGTGAACCACAGTCATGTGTCCCGAGCAACAAACTACCATCACACCTACACAAGCACAAATCAATCAGCACGGCCTGTCAGCCAAGGGCAATATGGAGGCAGGGGTCTAGCCGTGAAACAACTCTCATCTGACACACTCAACACCACACACCTTGATCTCCACCAATGTGCAGCAGTGAAGCTCACATGCACTGGTGACATTGCACATGCACCCATGACAATCCCAGGGGTGGCGGTGGGAACTAAGGTGCAGAAACCCATCACACATGGCCAGTCAACAAGACTCGTGAGTGTCTGACACACAGCACAGTACGCCGTACATGGGCATGACGTCAATACCACACCAACCAATGGGATCCCGGCCACAGTCACACACCAATGAAGAAGCCAAGGTCACCCACAAAGAGCACACATAGACAACTTCCAACATTGCAGCTCTGACCCTGAGGAGTGGCAGCAGTCACACACACAACGTGTCACAATCACTGAAAGCTAACACAAACTGTAAATTACATGACAGGTGTAACCAACAAGTGCCAAGGGGGATCCTGACTGTGTCACATCTGCGTTTGCCCACAAACTCAGCCCTGACAGCAAACACACCTATGGGTGACATCCTGCCCGAAATCAGACAAAATAGAAGCTTCTGAGTAGGAGGAAAAATCTGTAAAAATGGGAATTTTGGTCACTGTGAGGCTTTAAAAAGTGGTTATTCAACATGAGGCACGATCCAATTGACATTTTGAATCATTTTTTGAACAGTCCAAATAATCAATTATCTAATGACAAACGATGACCCCGGGCCTGTCGAATTTTTTCCAGATGGTCAGGAATGGTGATTATTTAATGTTTAATCTTTTGACTGTAAATAACTGTTGCATGTGAATTATAACTTTTGGAAGTAAAATAAGTGTGTTTAGACTCATTTTCCTGCCCAAAATTGGTCAAAATAGAAGCTTCTGAGTAGGAGGTAAGGTCTGTAAAAATTGCAATTTTGGTCACTGTGAGGCTTTAAAAAGTGGTTATTCAACATGAGGCACGATCCAATTGACATTTTGAATCATTTTTTGTAGAGTCCAAAAAATAAATTTTCTGATGAAAAACGAGTCGAATTTTCTCCAGATGGTCAGGAATGGTGATTTTTTAATGTTTAATCTTTTGACTGTAAAAAGTATTGCATGTGAACTTATAACTTTTGGAACTCAAATAAGTGTGTTTAGAGTCATTTTCCTGCCCGATATCGGTCAAAATAAAAGCTTCCGAGTAGGAGAAAAAGTCTGTAAATGGCAATTTTGGTCACTGTGAGCCTTTAAAAAGTGGTTATTCAACATGAGGAACGATCCAATTGACATTTTGAATTATTTTTTGTACAGTTCAAAAAATCTATTTTCTGATGAAAAAGGATGACCCCGGACATGTCAAACATTCTCCAGATGGTCAGGAATGGTGATTTAATAATGTTTAATCTTTTGACTGTAAATAACAGTTGCATGTGAATTATAACTTTTGGAACAAAAATAAGTGTGCTTAGAGTCATTTTCCTGCCCGAAATTATTAAAAATAGAAGCTTCTGAGTTGGAGGAAAAGTCTGTAAAAATGGCAATTTTGGTCACTGTGAGGCTTTAAAAAGTGGTTATTCAAAATGAGACATGATCCAATCGACATTTTGAATCATTTTTTGTAGAGTCCAAAAAATCAATTTTCTGATGAAAAATGATGACCCTTGACCTGTCGAATTTTCTCCAGATCATCAGGAATGGTGATTTTTTAATATTTAGGGGTCGATTCCGATTCGGGCCGGAAAACGTACCGACCGACTCGGTTCGGGAATTCAGTCCGACCGACACGTACCGGCGCTGCCCGACCTGCGTAGTACGATGAAATGCATGCGAATCCCGACCGACTCGTACGGAACACAAGCCGAACGACCGAACCGCATGGAAACCAGCTATCCGGCCGGGAAACAACGTGAATCGAACCGACCGACACGCACCAGGAATGAACCCGAACGAAACGTACCCGCGAACTCCGACCCGCGCAGTACGATGCAATGCATGGAAAACCAGACCGAGTCGCACGGAAACCAAGCCGTACGACCGACACGCATACAAAACCCAGCCGAGGCAACCCAATACACCGCGACCGATGCGTACGCCGCACATGAAACACAGCAGAAACACAGCGCGAACGACCCAACTGCAGCGTCCTACTCGGTCAGAAGAACGTCTCCTACATGCACAAAAACTACAAAGGAAAAAATACTAAAAAAAGGGCCAAACAAGCAATTACAAAGCCAATAAATACTGGGGTGGGGAAACATGGAACAAGGACACACCCACAACTCCACCCATATAAAGGACACAAATCCCTACCATGATCCTTTGCAAATTCAACTGACCTGCCAGCACAGAACACCATCAGACAGCAACCACAGACACACTCACAGCTCATCCATCACACAAGCCACACACCATCAGCACCTCAACAAATAGCACCCTCACATACACCCAGCAAAACCTACACTCACACACCCTCACTTGCACACCCACACACACATCAATCACCACCATCACCCATCACCATGCCCCCAAAGAAGAATCCAAAGTTCCTAGACAGTGAATCGGAAGTCCTGGTAGATGAGATCCTCAGGGTAGAGCCACAGCTGTTTGGTACATTGGTCCAACAGACCCCCATGTCGCAGAAAACCAAGATGTGGGAGAGGATTGTCGACAGGGTGAACGCACAATCACCATGTTTGCGCACAAAGAAAGACATCCAGAACAGGTGGTATGACGTGCACAGGAGGGTCAAGGAACTACTAAAGAAGGACTACGCCTTGAGCCAACACACCGGCAGTGGCCCTCCTGCCAAACCTGTATACCTCAGGCCCTGGGAGGAGAAGGTGCGGGCCATCCTACCACCAGTGAGCGTATATGGACTATCAAACATCCCAGAGCCTGGTGAGTACACAACAAATATACACAACATTGTGTGACAATTCACACACATCATTGTCAAGGGGATAGTCAAACCATCCACCCTTAGCAAATCCACAGCAACCAAAAGATAATCATCCCAAGATGTGTATGTCAGTCAGATAAACACAATACATGCCATCTCATAGTGATATGTAACTGTGTCATGACATGTACAAACACAACAACAAATAGAGCTAGGCAGTGGCACAAATCTAACCAACAAACACTGTCAGATATGTAGCCACCACTAGAACACCACCTCACAGGGAAGCTCACTGAAAGGAAGGAATTCTGTGTATGCTGGTCAAGTCAGTGTAGCCAATAGCATGATGGGAGTTGTAGTCACAGATATTGCCCACCCTCACAATTCGCCCATCAACACCACTCTGAACCATGCTCACATCACAGGGAGTGGAAAACAACTGACAAGATGGCTGACACTGGGTACTGCTGTGGGGAGCACAAGGCCCTGCTGGGAACTGTGCACCAACTAACAGCAGGACACCACTGACTGACATCCTGAAAGCAAACTTGCACTCCCTGCAATAGAAGCATGTTCCATGGTGGGATATCTGGCTGGGTGGGAAGGAGGACTGACAGCTCTGACCATATTTACAAGCAGCTTTTCACACACACCCCCTTAACACAAACTCCACACAACTCACCTGGGAGAATGCAATGCCTCACACTCTAATTAAATATCCCACAAAGAACCACAACCCTGGGTAATGCTGTGTGAAGCACAGGGACACTCATGGGACTTGTAGCTAAACTAACGCCAGGACAACACTGTCAGCCATCCTTTCAGCACAGGCACATTACCCCACAGGGAAGCAGAGTCAAAAGGAAGGAAGTATGGGCATGCTGGGAAGGGGGGTGTAGGCAATAGCATTATGGGAGTGGTAGTCACAGCTCAACATCCCCCACCCGCATGGCCCAGCAAGCTCACACTGAAACATGCACACCTCACAGGGAGTTAAAAGCCACTTCAAAGATGTCTGACAATGGTGCTCTGTTGTGGGGAGCACAAGGCCATGCTGGGAACTGGTCACCAACAAACAACAGAACACCACTGTCAGCCATCTTGCCATTGCTGTCACACTCACACACAGTGAAGTCCACTCAAAGGAAGGAAGCATGGGCATGCTGGGAAGGGGGTGTAGGCAATAGCATGATGGGAGTGGTAGTCACAGCTCAACATCCCCCACCCACATGGCCCAGCAAGCTACCACTGAAGAATGCACACCTCACAGGGAGTGGAAAAGAACTGACAAGATGGCTGACACTGGGTACTGCTGTGGGGAGCACAAGGCCCTGCTGGCAACTGGGCACCAACAAACAACAGAACACCACTGTCAACCATCTTGCCATTGCTGTCACACTCACACACAGTGAAGTCCACTCAAAAGGAATGAAGCATGGGCATGCTGGGAAGGGGGGTGTAGGCAATAGCATGATGGGAGTGGTAGTCACAGCTCAACATCCCCCACCCACATGGCCCAGCAAGCACACACTGAAGCATGCACACCTCACAGGGAGTGAAAAGCCACTTCAAAGATGTCTGACAATGGTGCTCTGTTGTGGGGAGCACAAGGCCATGCTGGGAACTGGGCACCAACAAACAACAGAACACCACTGTCAGCCATCTTGCCATTGCTGTCACACTCACACACAGTGAAGTCCACTCAAAAGGAAGGAAGCATGGGCATTCTGGGAAGGGGGGTGTAGGCAATAGCATGATGGGAGTGGTAGTCACAGCTCAACATCCCCCACCCACATGGCCCAGCAAGCTACCACTGAACCATGCACACCTCACAGGGAGTGGAAAAGAACTGACAAGATGGCTGACACTGGGTACTGCTGTGGGGAGCACAAGGCCCTGCTGGCAACTGGGCACCAACAAACAACAGAACACCACTGTCAGCCATCTTGCCATTGCTGTCACACTCACACACAGTGAAGTCCACTCAAAAGGAATGAAGCATGGGCATGCTGGGAAGGGGGGTGTAGGCAATAGCATGATGGGAGTGGTAGTCACAGCTCAACATCCCCCACCCACATGGCCCAGCAAGCACACACTGAAGCATGCACACCTCACAGGGAGTAAAAAGCCACTTCAAAGATGTCTGACAATGGTGCTCTGTTGTGGGGAGCACAAGGCCATGCTGGGAACTGGGCACCAACAAACAACAGGACACCACTGACTGACATCCTGAGAGTCAACCTGAACCCACTGCAAGGGTGGCATGCTTCATGGTGGGATAACTGGGCTGGGGGGAGAAGGAGGGCCGGATGTCCACCAAATACAACCAATGCTGTCCATGTACACACCTCAACATTCACATTGAAATGCTTAACGTTTGCAGGACAATGTGCTACACCAATATCAACCTCTGACTGTGACAACTTAGGACAATGCAATGTACAGGCCTGCATCCAGAGGTACAGTCACAACTGTCAGGTGTGTGAACCGTTGATGCCTGCAGAAACATAACATACATTGTGTGTGTCTCCCAAAAACAGGTGATGATGGGGACACAGCAGCAGACGCTGAGGAGTCCCTGTCACAGGCTCCGGGGGACACTGAGCTCACTGGTGTGGAACAGCCTCTGCCCTCCTCGGATGGCGAAGACCTACCTGGCACCTCCGGTGTGAGTCATCATGCAGCACCAGCAGGACCACCAGCTGCACCCCCTGCACCCACCCCTCCAACAACTTCCAACACACAGACCACCCCTGCCGACAAGGACAGACCAAGGACCACCAATGACAACAGCACACGGACCCCGGCCCAACGTGGAGCAACGGACACCAACACCAGTAACAACCCCCAAGGGGGCCCAGGGTCACCTGTGCGTGCCACCGCAGGTCCCGCACGTGTCGCCAGGGGTGGTGGGAGGGGTGTTAGACATAGGTCACTGTTTGCAGAGGGGTCTGGACTGCATGATGACCCACAACTGGTACGCATTGCTGATGCGTACCAGAATAGCACCGGAGAGGTCAGCCAGGTAGTGGGGATCCTCAAGGACATTCAACAGCAGCAGGCTGCCCATCATGCCCACTTGGACTCCCACATGTCACGTGTGGAGACACACATGTCCCGTGTGGAGACACACATGGCTGGCATGGAGTCCAAGTGGGACACATTGCAAGAACTGACAGCGGTGCATAGGGACATATTGACATGCCTCCGCCAGATTAGCACCAACATGGCCACACCTCCCTGTGTGCCCACAACATCTGGTGCTGCAACAACTGCAACTGCCACAGGGAGGGAGGATGACTCTGGCGGAGAGTCCCCTGCACCACAGCAGCCTGCACGTGAGGGTCCCCCCCCAAAGAAGAGGGGTCGTCCGAGGAAGGACAACTGAGAGGTGATGGCCATGCACATCCCCCAGGAAGCCAACACCTGTTCTGGAAATTCACCTTTGTGTGCAAACTGTTCACCCTGTCGAATGCAACCCAACTCTCCCACATGACATGGGGAGTTCAAGTTGGACCAATGTATCAGATGACTGTTGACTTTACTCAGGATATTTCTGCTACCAGGACTTCCAAATCATCTGGGAACTTGGATTACAATCCCAATGTACAGCACCCACCATCCTGTGCACTATACTCACACATGTATGTAAATAAACTCAATAATACACCATACTTGCCTCTGTTGTGATTCCAACGTGGTTTCTGTCATGGAGATGATGATCTGCGAAATGACACTGTGCATGCTAACTGCTACAGCAAGTACAACACCGTCATGTGAGTCATGGCGACGTGACATATATGAGGGAGACACACCACTGGGGCTACACAACACATACACACCAGGGCCATCTGACTCATCTCCTACACTGATGTTGCCAGGAAATACAGTGCAATGCACAGACACCACACCTATTCACAGTCTGTGTAAACTAGCCCACTAGTGCAGTAAGCAAATGTCAGTCAGATGTGTGACCACAGACAACGCACATCCCAAACTGAAGCACAGGTTTAATACACATTTGCAACATGTTGTTTCCACTACAGATGCAAGGTAATCCCACGTGGCAGTGGCCACACAGTCAACAAGTGTAGAAGAAAGGAAGTCCAGGGGTGTGGGGCACATCACCTGTAGGGAACGACAGCTTCCACCCTGGAAGTAGAATCACGGTGTCGGGGATCACAGTTGACCAAACAACTCTGAAAGTACCCTGTGAAGGACAGACATGACACACAGTCAAAAGCACTGAAGAACAGGACAGAACTGCAATACTCATGCCTAATACATGTCACAAGATACCTACACAAAAACAAGTTAGCATGTCAACACTGTTGGGGAGTACAGACTACCTGTAAGGACACATCGCTGCACGCATACAGTCAAGTAGCACATGGACACACTCAAACAGCAACAGAGCACCACCAACACATATCACGCAAACTCACATCATTGACATGACATCTCTGGATACTCACATTCTGTTGTGTACTTCATAGGGTGTCCTTAAACAGGCTTTCTAGAATCATGACCATATATAGGCACAATCCAACCTGCCCTTATATAGGCATAGAATCCCAGACCTTATTTAGGCATAAGCTATGCTTACCAAATACAGGCATGGCTTCCGACGTCCGTCCACCCTAGCGTCTCAACGAGTCCATGAAAAAACAAACCCTCTGGCTGCGGGAGTTTCCCTTGCCCAGGACTATTGATTTCTTCAAGGTCTCATACATTATGCATGAACCTCTTATTCCCTAAGGGATTCATTCATGACGTCTTTCGCTACCCAACTCACGTCAATGCTAACATTTTCAGGTATAAATATACCTTCCCAAACCCCTGTAAATCAGAGGAGACCTCGACTTCAGAGGAGCCCGATTCCCGGCCAGACACACTGAGAAGACACTGCCCTTCCTGCACGCAGAGAGTCCAGCTTCCAGTGATCTAACTTCCCTTGCGGGGTGTTGGAGTTCGAGTCCGGATAGAGATTCCTACCTCTCTCATTCTTAAGGTATGGAGCAGACAAGAACCTAGAGGGACTCTTGGCATAATAGACTCTTGGCATACTAGGCGTAACTTACTCTTAGTATACTCTAGTCAGGAATACAGCACCTACTTCTACTTCTCCCTACACCTAGGACAGGTTAGGCACACTGGGTAGAACTAGGCTAGAAACGCATCGTATGAGTACTCGCATTTTTAGGTTGTGTCATTTTATGTAAATGCATACATGCTGAAAAGATAATGCTGACGCAGTATTATTTATTTTTACTGCTCACCTTGTACATTATTTATCTCGCATACTGTCTTGTGATCGTAACAGCACATATAACTTACAACAGAAACAAGACTGTTCAATAAATCCTTTATTGAAACGCCCGTCTGGTTATTTCTGTGTAACTCTGAGAATAACTGAAACATGTACAACTGAGCTGAGTGAAATGGTTATCTATTGTTTCTACGACTCTGGGACATCCTGATTCTGTAAGGGAAACACAGTGGTCATGTTTTGCGGCAGCCAGAAACTAATCCCTTCTTGTCGTCAAGAAGTTTCTAATGGCCTCTGAGCTAGCTGGCACAAGTAATTAAGTTTAATATACTCGATAGGGACATACCGACCTTAGTCCTATGTCAAACCTATAGGATATATTATTCCAATTCACAGAGCCTATAAGGGAAATAGGAGCTACACTACATGGCGCCCAACGTTTGGTAAGGCAGTAATTCAACGTTAGATACTGAGTAACTCAGCTGTGCATTTTTATTTTTCTCTCAGAGACCCCTACCCCATATACTCCAAAAGACGTCTGGAGTGGGCAGGGTTAGTATCCGCCACGGCTACATAGGGTAATACCCTATATATTAGCTGTTTGGTTTGCTCAACGTTGAGGATACAGTGTTCCACAATATTGTGCACCTTATCTTTGTTTCCTTGAAATTTGTTTTACATATTTTCAAGCAGAAAAATGTCAGGCACTGACAATGACGCCGGAAACGGTGTAGCTGCGGCTGATCCAGCCCAACCAGCGTTATTTAACAACACAGGTTTAAATGAAGCCGAAGAGGGTGTCATAGACATTCCTCCTAACTTAAGAAGAGCCATTACTCTAAAACTTATAAAACATGGCCTATCTCCGAGAGGAGGTAGAACAGTTTTCGTGATTGAGGCACATGAATCATTTCAGACAGAGGTATTCTATTCATGGGTAATTCTTCCTGAATCCAATCCAGTAACACACTTGTTTCACTTCTACAAAGAAGATGAACCACCAGAGGAATACATTCCTTTCGAGGATATTGAGATTCCATTAACATACCAGGAGCATCAGCTCTGGTTTAAAGGCACCCTAAAACACAATAAAAATATAACCAGGCTCGGTCCACTAGGTAGACCAGGAGCAACATGGCCGATTCTAGCCGGCTACACACCTCATCCAGACATCGAAATAATGTCAGACGAGGAAATACTTAATCAACTCACAGAGTTAATAAAAATCTACAGACAATTGGTTCAATATGTCATGCGGACTTTCACAGTCCAACCACCATTAACAATTACAAATCATACTCCTCCACAGGGGAGTACACTAAAAATTACACCACAGACTCTATACGCAGTCATGGGTAAAATGCCCACTAAGCAGGAGCAAATTCCATTTTGGATAGCTCAAAAAATTACTCAAATTGAAGCAGTATTTCCAAATACTAGCCCAAATGAGAAACACAGAATCCTAACCATCAGTTTACCAATGGGGATCACACCACAACTGGAAGACTGCACCACTTGGGGCTCAGTCTTTGCTGCCATCTACACTAAAACACACGGCATTCCGTCAATTGCGGTAATACCAGAAGTCCTAAAACAGATTCAAAACGAATATGGAGCAGAGCCTGCTTTAAATTTAGGTATGAAATTACTGAAAAATTTTGAACAGGTCTCAACAATAATATTATCTAATATTAAAGGGGAGGCAGCAGCAGTGGCGATCCGACAAAAACTAAGGGAATTTGATGTTACAGAACATCAGACAGAGCTACCCAGAATTATAGAGCAATCTTATGCAGAATTAGGCAGAGATAGTTTGGGTGGGAGACCAGCTAAACCAAAACTATCGGAAAGTCCTGAAAAGGACTCAATTAAACAAAATCCTACATCTTCTAAAAAGAAGTGGGAATCTAACAAACAAAATTCAAACGAGAAAGGTTCTCAATCCCGAGGTAGGTCTCCTCAAAAGGAGCCCTCTGAAAGGAGGTACAACCTCAGGAATAGGGATAATTTGAGAAAACCTGATAGGTATCAAGATAATGATACACGTTCCTCTCGTCCCTTTCAGGTCTCATCACAGACTTCGGAAAGAAGAGGACGAACAGAACATAGAGAAGAACGCGTGAAATCGAAAGACGACAAGCACGCAACAAAAATTAAAACTAAACCTCAATTCTCCAAAAAGAAAGTAGCAGGTCTGAAGATAAGACATGCCGAGAATAATGAGATCGCAACTCAAGAACGGAGAATGGGCTCAGACAATGCTGGACAGTGCAGCAGAAGTCACAATAGCTCGCCAGAACCTGATGGAACTTCTGGAGATAGTGGACTTGAATGAGTACATTACAGTAGAGACTGTAGATACCAGGGTTAGTACTCCACAAAGGTTATATGAAATAACACTCCGGATGGAGGGAGACAAACCTAGACAGGTTAAAGCACTTTTTGGGAAAGACTATCAAAGGGTTATGACATACTTCTAGCAGAAAAGGACTGGCCACCACAATTTGTCAGGGAGTGCCCACACGGCGAGGACATGATTATGCCTGCCTTCTCCAGTCACATTCCAATACACTTAAAATATACATATGCCAGAAAATGGGCAGTGGCCCAGGCTCCAGCATTATATAAAAATCATGTAGGATGGGATGAGGACTCCCTCACCATAAAATACATCTGAAACATGAACCTACTGCACAGAGGCAGTATCCAATTAAGCAAGAAGCTAAAAACAGGTCAGGGAGATTTTAAATCAACTTGAATACCAAGGGGTGATTGAAACTAGCACCTCATCTATGAACAATCCTTTGTTTCCTGTCTCCAAACCAGACAATACATATCGTCTAGTTTTGGACTACAGACATTTAAACACTTGTTCTAAAACGTTTGCAGTGCAAAATGCACATAGCACAGCATTAATGAATAACATTGTGCGTAAAAAATACAAAACAACATTAGACATCTCAAACGGATTCTTTTGTCAAAACATAGCACCTGAAAGTAGGTACTTAACGGCATTCTCCATAATGGGGACCCAGCGTCACTTTTGTCGACTCCCACAAGGGTTCAAGAACAGCCCGGGGTTATTCTCAGCAAGAGTAACGGAGTTACTACAAATGTATGACAACGAGGCATTGTCCTATGTCGATGATATTTATCTGACAGACGATGACTTGGAAAAACACTTGAACAGGGTGAGCACCATTATATTGGGATTCGCCTCTGAGGGCTATAAGTTCAACTTTAAAAAGTCTCGAATTGCCCATCTCAATGTCCTATTTTTGGGATATGAGCTTTCAAGTGAAGGCAAGAGCTTGGCAGCTAACTTTCTAGAGAAATGTGCGCTGATCCAACCTCCAAAGACGCTAAAAAATTTACAATCAATCCTGGGATTCCTACATTTTGGTAGAACATACATTTTAAACTACGCAGAAAGGATTAAACCTCTCTACGCATTAATAAAACCTGATTTTTCAATCAAAAACTGGAC
Organism: Calotriton arnoldi; assembly: GCA_963921515.1. Classification (NCBI taxonomy): domain Eukaryota; kingdom Metazoa; phylum Chordata; class Amphibia; order Caudata; family Salamandridae; genus Calotriton; species Calotriton arnoldi. Next base: position 303,908 of record CAWUFW010015351.1, on the reverse strand, counting down.
ACAGGAACACACAGAAATCTTGCGTTCACTCCAAGCTAACATGTTAGCAACAAATCACTTACAAACACGCGTAAGTCAAAGAAATTTGGTGATTCGAATAATTTCGGGTCAATGTGGATTCACTTACTTAACCTTTAATGAGGGTGAGAAAGTACCAATAGCATACAAATCACATTTGTATACACAAGCGGAAATGCACTTCAGTTCAACTGAAAAATTCTGACAGCAGTTCAAACAGCTGTAGCAAAAGAAAGAGCCTTAGCCCAAGGGAAACGCATAATTGTCGTAACCCCAGTACCGGCTTTAGAAGCGGTCACAAAAGCGAGCATTCCGAATGCTAAAGCTTTACATCCGAGATGGATACAGTGGGTTAATTCTCTTGCTGCAACTGATGTTGAATATGTATTTGATCCAGATTTAAAAACACAGGCATTTCTCCAATATGAACAAGAATGTCCTATGCCCACTGAGATTCTGCCTCTCGATCAGTATGAATTCGTAATTTACACTGACGGATCCGCACAGCCCGCAACAGGGAGTAAGCAAGCTTACAGTGCAGCGTGTGCTATCGTTAAAGGTCGCATGCGAAATGGCATCTTCAGACCTATGGTCACAAAAACTCAGTCACTAGGTGATTGTACAGCTCAGCGAGCTAAACTACAGGCATTCAAACTGGCACTTGAAAGTACGGATCGAGAATTCCTCACACTGATAGTGTGCGATTCCTATTACTGTGTTCAGTCGTATAATGATTATATACGAACCTGGCTTGAAAATGGTTTTAAAGATGTGAAAGGTGGCACAATTAAGCACAAATTGCTTTGGGAACAAGTAGTTATGTTGAAAAACGAACTACCAAAGGCTCACGTGATTCACACACTGAGTCATCAGCGTGATGGCGTTCACGTTGCAGGGAATTCATTGGCTGACGAAGCCGCGAAGGGGCTGTGCAAACGGCTTCCGTAGCTGCGATCACTCGTTCAAAAACAAAAATAGACGGTGAGATAATGTTAGCTGTCAATGCTTCAAGCAAAGGCAGCAGTGCAGCGTTACCAAAAAAGTTTCCACTCAAGTACTCTTATGTAATTGATGCGAATAACGTTCCTTTTGCTCGAATCCCTGGAGTGGGGGATAGGGTAATTCCAAACATGGAACGAAGAACAGCCTTGATTTATGAAACACATTTGGGGGAGGGTCTGTCACATCAAGGGATCTCAAAAACAATTTTGAAGTTAAAAGAGATGTACTGGTGGCCTGGAATGAATACACACATTCACATATTCATCAACAATTGCTTAGACTGTAAATTACAGCGAGAGAGCCACCAGACACCATGCAGCAAATGCAGCAGCCCAGTGCAGACACCACTGTTAGACAGCATTAGGCTATCTCCTCGCCAGCGTCCTACTGGACAAAGGCATTCCCGCAAATACTGAAATCTAGGTTCCTATGGTTATGGCCTCAGCGCTCAGCTGACGCTCGAACTGTTATAAAAGATTTGCGAGTCTTTATCGGCACATACGCAATAGGCACGTTTCATTCTGACCAGGGTCCTGCGTTTAGCTCTAGGGCTTACAAGGAGGCCATGGCCAGTCTGGGCGTTGCATTGCGGTACTCCTCTCCATTCCATCCTGAGGGAAATTCTGTTGTGGAAAGGAAAAACCGGGACATAAAGCAATCTATAACAGCTAGGGTATTAGGCTCGGGTGATGGGTGGGTCAAACACCTAATTAGCGTCCAGCACGCTATCAATAACTTGCCAAGAAGTTCTCTAGGGGAGTCACTCCATATGAGGTCCTATTTGGGACAAGAATGTGGGTTCCAGACTTAGAACACGTAGGCACAGTGGTGGACAAAAAAGAATTTGATATCAAAGATCGTTTGGCTGTTTTACAGGAACTTAACAAGTTAAGAACGAAACAAAGCAACGTATCCTTACAGCCAACCACCACTGGGGAAAAATCGGCGGTCCCAGCAAGGCCTGTCTGGATTCCAAAAGTTGGGGATCTGGTCAGAGAAAAAATCGCGGACAAGAAGGAATTTGGACCTTCTTACAGACAACCGGTACCTGTTCTAGCTGTTCAAGGAACAAGGACAGTACTTTTGCCGCCCCTTGCTGGAAGAAAGGAGAAAAGATTTGTGTCTATCGACCTGATCAAACCACAACATGTGGCCAATACTAAGCAGTAGGCCTCGTGGACTCCGACCTAGTAGCAGACGCACTCCTCTCGCTACTATTCAAGAGGTTCAGACTGAAAGACTGATCACGATCGAGAATTCAGCTGTAACAAATGAAGGACTATGCAACCAGGCTATGGAACTCATCCCTCTTGACAACCAAATAACAGTTCGTCCAAATACACCTGTCTACACTAACGTGACACGTGAAGAACTGGTTCCTGTGATTTCAACGAATCCTGATGCAATTCCAACAATTGACAGAACTGCTTCTGGCTATTTCATTGACTTTGATACGTTCTCAGTGGATCCAAGCGAACCTGAAGCGGCGCCAGCATCATCAAAATTAAAGCAGCAAGTACAAGACTTTATTCACTTTCTGAAAAAGACTTATCTGGTTTCTCCATGGATTGAACTCTGGATTACATCTGGACTTTTTGTTTTCCTGCTCTGGCTAGCTTTGGTAACAACAGTAAGCATGCTTATAAGTGGCAGATACATCCATGTGAACATTGAAGGAAAGGACATAAACGTGCTTTTGAAACCACATAAATCTTCCCATCGTGAAGCAAGAGCCTTGTCATCAGTGAACATCACAGCTGTTCCTATACAGGATGGTATAGTGTGGGACAAAACAGATTATGAAATCTTCGGTCCAAGTGAACAATTGAACATTCCACATTTGTTTAAAATTTCACTAAGCGATTTGATAACGTCCAGTACCTATTCAGATGATTGGGACTTAGAGACTGTACAGGATATAATGTTTGATCTAGAAAAATCTGCTGCATTTTCTAAAAATGAATATTTAGAGGGTACAAATGATTACGAAGAAATGTATTGTTACAACCACTATGGTCATCATTATTTGCACAAAACTGCATATCCGAGAAATATGTTTATGTTTAATCAATGGGAACATTGTCCCACACCACCACATGGTAGTTCAAAAACTTTTGCTAGTAAATTTCCATATTTTTCAGGTTATAATACATCTGACCCAGAAACGTTTTACTATAAAAATGTAAACAGAACAGGACTGAAAATTATGTTAACAAATACAAAACAGATTTACTCTGAAGCATTTATTGCCCAACTGTATACACAGGGTTTCGACTTATGGAAAGACACAATTGAGACAAAAACTGTCTGGGGTAGTAAAGATTGGCAAGTGCAGGGTATAGAAGCTTTATTTAGAGCCTGTATAATCCCTGAACAAATAATGTTTTTGAATGACACCGTCCAACAGACATCTTGTCTTGGATTAGCCAAGATCAAAGAGATGATAAAAACCTTCTGTGCCAACACCTGCCAGTGATAATACAACAAAGGCAGTGGTGACAGTTGACAATATACTACAACTTAACAGAACTCATCCAAATTGGGAATAATGGTTGATCTGGCCCACAGACACAAACAGCTGTCAAGAAAGGTTCTTGAATAAAACTCAGGGCTTTACTATTCATAGGCCAGACCCAAGATATGTCCAAAGACAACATCCGGGGGTAGTAACAACATATAGTGTAGGAAAATTATGCCTCGATTGGCTGCATAAATCTACACTACAGGATGTGAAGCAACACTTAACCTTACTTGAACACGACGCAGACCTTAGGGAATTCTTGCTTGGACCAAGAAAACCGCATCAAAAACGTTTCATATATGCCGGCATCTACGCTGCTTATAACGAAGCATGGAAAGTGTCACAGATAGAGGCTGCAGAACGAATACGTGAACTTGATCGTATCGATTTAGAGAAAACACTCTCTGTAGTCGACAATGGGTTAACAACTTTGTCCTCCAGAATTTATTCATTGGATGGCATTGTATCCTCTGCTATAGACATTCTAGAACAAGATTTGGCTATGTTACAACAAGGTCAGTCTCAATTACGTTCTATAGTGTTATTGACATGGACGCTGCAATCTTTGCGAGCGGGCTATGTGCCTTGGCGTTTCATCAACACGTCGTCTCTGTTTGCAGAATACAATCTAACTGATAAACAGATCGAATTGGCACAAAGAGGAGCGAGGTATACAGTGCTGAGCATTGAAAAAATTGACAAGTTACCATTCACAGTGGCAGAAAAACCAGCTACAGAATGGCTTATTCATGGCAAAATCACATTGCCTGTGACAACTTTTCAGTTCCAGTATTGTGTCAGACAGATGCAAGCAGGCAAATATGAAAGGTTGGGTAAGGAATACATTAAGACATCTTGGAATTTACCGTATACACATAAATGTTGGAGTGGGGATCGTGAAGTGTTTCTTAGCGGTACTAACTGTGAACATGCACTGACCGGTACACTCATATGTCAGGACATTATTTTGCACGGAGCTTGTAATGGTTCTGCGGCAAACCTGTCTTGCCATCAGCACGGTTCTCCAGCTGCTGTGATTAATCCAACGTTTGGACAACTTTCGAATGGGAGTTACCTCATGTTGAATGATCAGAGCTGCTGTGGAATGTTGCCCGGCATCCCATATCTAGTAACGGTCAACTCCAGGGTCACTTGCTGTATGCAAGTATTGTTTCCCCCAATAGACACCGTCAGGGAGTCGCCTTTGTGGCCTTCACTTAACGTCTCTTTTATAAGATTTGATACTTTAAGCAGAATGAAAGCCATGCTTTTACAGCAAACAGTGCCTTTGACCTCGGCCAAAGAAACCTATGATCTACAAATTGCAAGGACTTCGGCTGAGATACAGAATTTAATACGTACAAACTGCCCTATACATTTCGTAGAAATGTTATCACGTATCTTCAACATGTCAGATACAACAGGAATTGTACATGTATTTAAGAGCATCTGCACCGGTCTCTTAGCACCGTTCCAGGCAATACTTGGAATCATTCCGAACTTTGCACATTCGGTGTTTGGTGGCATACTATTGATTCTAGCACTTGTTGCGGGAATTCTATTCATCTGTCTGCTATTGCGCTATGGCCAGCCACTTCGCAGAAATAACTCCGAGCGAAATGGGGAAAGTTCTCCTTGAAAGAAAGTGCCGTGAGCGAATAGTACAGCTATTGGGCATGACTCGTCTACGGGACCTTAATACCACGTGGTTCCTGTCATTCCGACCAATCTGGCATGATTGCATCTTACCTGTTCTACGATGCCTGCTATGCGGTGAAGAATGCGTGTTGGACGCCTGTCTAACATATCCATCAGCTGCGCCAAAGGACGTCGATACTTTGCTGGTCCCGATAACGGTCCATGCTTCGTGTTGTCCCCAGAGGCTCCCAATACTGATGTCAGCATTCATTGAGATCTCACAGTCGCCTCCTGCTGCTGCTGAGGTACGAGAAACAACTCCAGGCACACAGGTAACAGCGGACGCGAACATTGCTGCGGCAGCCTATGCTGAGGGCGATGCTTCCCATCTTTGTGCGGTCAATCTCTTACGCGGGGTGTTCGAACTTACACCAGCGACAGTGGATGATGTTTTGTCTATTGAAATAGATGATCTAATGTTTACACCAGACCCGTGAACTGACTCTGTTTGGCATATTCTGTTCCAGTACAACACCAACAATTTGGCCTTCATTTTTTCAAAGACTTGGAACATTACCAAACTTGAACTTTTGTCCCAATTTTTCTCTCCTTCGAACGAAAATGGGTATTCAATCTGCTTAAAGTAAAACTAGCCTTATAATACAGACTTGGCAGTACTTCCAGGGACACTTAGTCATCTTGTGTGTCTAACTCAGTTCATTTGATTTTCGTGACGGGGAATGATTTTGTTTTGAAACAACCTTGCATTCATTCTCGTCATATGTAAATTTTGCTTTTATATTTTGTTCCGATTGCATTTACTTCACTCTTTTTGCAGGGAATGAAAAACACTGCTTAATAATGTACAGCATCCTTTGCATTTTAATGTATCTTTTAAAAAGCTTTTTAGGATATGTTTTAATATGCGGTACTCCATTTTAATGTTTAGCATTTTCAAATGTTTAGCATTTTAGTATTGTTGTATACACAAAAGAGGAGTGGGTGTTGTGTACTTCATAGGGTGTCCTTAAACAGGCTTTCTAGAATCATGACCATATATAGGCACAATCCAACCTGCCCTTATATAGGCATAGAATCCCAGACCTTATTTAGGCATAAGCTATGCATACCAAATACAGGCATGGCTTCCGACGTCCGTCCACCCTAGCGTCTCAACGAGTCCATGAAAAAACAAACCCTCTGGCTGCGGGAGTTTCCCTTGCCCAGGACTATTGATTTCTTCAAGGTCTCATACATTATGCATGAACCTCTTATTCCCTAAGGGATTCATTCATGACGTCTTTCGCTACCCAACTCACGTCAATGCTAACATTTTCAGGTATAAATATACCTTCCCAAACCCCTGTAAATCAGAGGAGACCTCGACTTCAGAGGAGCCCGATTCCCGGCCAGACGCACTGAGAAGACACTGCCCTTCCTGCACGCAGAGAGTCCAGCTTCCAGTGATCTAACTTCCCTTGCGGGGTGTTGGAGTTCGAGTCCGGATAGAGATTCCTACCGCTCTCATTCTTAAGGTATGGAGCAGACAAGAACCTAGAGGGACTCTTGGCATAATAGACTCTTGGCATACTAGGCGTAACTTACTCTTAGTATACTCTAGTCAGGAATACAGCACCTACTTCTACTTCTCCCTACACCTAGGACAGGTTAGGCACACTGGGTAGAACTAGGCTAGAAACGCATCGTATGAGTACTCACATTTTTAGGTTGTGTCATTTTATGTAAATGCATACATGCTGAAAAGATAATGCTGACGCAGTATTATTTATTTTTACTGCTCACCTTGTACATTATTTATCTCGCATACTGTCTTGTGATCGTAACAGCACATATAACTTACAACAGAAACAAGACTGTTCAATAAATCCTTTATTGAAACGCCCGTCTGGTTATTTCTGTGTAACTCTGAGAATAACTGAAACATGTACAACTGAGCTGAGTGAAATGGTTATCTATTGTTTCTACGACTCTGGGACACATCCTGATTCTGTAAGGGAAACACAGTGGTCATGTTTTGCGGCAGCCAGAAACTAATCCCTTCTTGTCGTCAAGAAGTTTCTAGTGGCCTCTGAGCTAGCTGGCACAAGTAATTAAGTTTAATATACTCGATAGGGACATACCCTCCTTAGTCCTATGTCAAACCTATAGGATATATTATTCCAATGCGCAGAGCCTATAAGGGAAATAGGAGCAACACTACAATTCAGCTGAAGAAATTGGTGATGAGCTGTGTGCGGACATCACCCTCATCATCATCCCCATCACTGGCATCGAGGCCCAGGCCAGGTTCCTCCACAGGTGGCGGCTGTTGGTCATCGTCATCCAGGATGAGAGGCAACTCCCTCCGCAATGCCAGGTTGTGTAGCATGCAGCAGACGATGACAATCTTGCACACCTTTGCTGGGGCATATGAGAGGGCCCCTCCTGTCTTGTCCAGGCAGCGAAAGCGGCTCTTCAGGAGACCAAATGTCCGCTCAATCACTCTCCTGGTCCGACCATGTGCCTCATTGTAGCGCATCTGGGCTGGTGTCACAGGGTTCCTGAGGGGTGTCAGCAACCACGGCATGTTGGGGTATCCGGAGTCACCTACATACAGACAATTGCACATTAGCTGAGTTGGAAAAGAGGGTGGAATACTACATTGCAGAACACACACAATGGTACAAAGTCAGTACACCCCGACAAGCCAGGCACGCTGGTTCTGCATCTGTGACATCATCCTCGGGATGCGACTACTCCTCATCACGTAGGCATCGTGTGCAGAACCGGGGAAACGGGCACACACGTGTGAGATGCTCATATCTGCAAGACATACCACCAGAGCATTGACTGAATGGTAATGTTTTCGGTTCCTGTATGCCTGCTCATGTGCCTGTGGTGGTACCAAAGCCACATGTGTCCCATCAATGGAGCCAATGACATGCGGCATCCTCCCCAGGGCATAGAAGTCACTCTTGACGTCAGTGAGTTGTTGACGTTTAGGGAAATAGATGTACTGGTTCAGGTATCTCAACATAGCCTCCAAAACATCGCGTAGCACACGGCTGAACATGGTCTGTGACATCCCACCAGCAGACGCCACAGTGTGTTGAAAGGTACCGGTGGCAAAGAAGTGTAGGGCTGCCATCACCTTCACCTTGGGGGTCAGCGCTGTAGGGTATGTCCGGCCAGGTTGCAAATGTGGGGCCAACCGCACCGTCAATTCCTCAATCAGCGGCCTGGTGAAGCGGTACCATCGGATGCAGTCACGTTCAACCATGGTTGCAAGGTCAGGGAATGGTCTATGGACAGCTGGTGCCCTGCAGTGCATAGGTGAACAAAGAAAGATTGTCAGTCACCCCACATATGTGGCATAGACCATACTCAATATCACATGATACATCATTACGAGACACAAGTACATGATGTGTGTGCAGTTCTGTGAGGACATGTATGGCACCTACATGGCCAACATCTAACATCACAGTTCAACATGTGTCGTCAACAAGTCCCAGGTTGTGCTATGGGATATCATTAGGCTGTGTCACAGTACCCATGTACTGCTGTCACATTCCAAACACACACCACAGCGACATGTGAGGACAGATGTGCCCCAGGCATCACAGCCCTTTGACAGGTAGATTCCCAGGGACCCTGTATTGCCACATGGACACTGGCATGACATGGCGTATCATGAAAACACCACATTAAAACAACCATGACCCCCACAGGTAGTGGTCCCTGATGCCTCTGCAGGACAGACATGGACGTCTGTGACACACACACGCACAACATTAAAGTCCATGCTCAAACAACGTGGATGTGGAGACTGTCTCCCAATGTGCACATGGAATCAGAGACATTGTAAACACAACATGCACACAGACTGTGGAGGGCCATCACTATTGTGGCAATGGGTCACCCTGTGACGTACATACCGTCCCACATGGGACTCTGGGGGTATGTGACATGACATACACATACACAACCTGGAAATGTGACCATGCCACATGCTCTGAAATGAACAGTTGCACATCACAGTGGTCATGTGCACAACACACCAAGGATTCTGTCCCCCTGAACACGTGCACAGCCTGGGAGTGGCTGCACCCAAGTGCCACCCAAAAAACCACATGTTGACCCCCATACACGGAAAAGGTAATGCAGCCTTACATGCCTTAGGATACAGTGTGGACAGGCTGTGGTGTTTGTAGGTGTGCCCCTGAGTCCCTGGAAAGTAAATGTGGCTGGCATACGTTCATCTGTGACAGGCATGGTGACATATGCGAGTGACTTGTACAGGGACGCGTTGTACAGCAATGGACCGATCGGTGCGCACGCTTTGGCCATTGCATATGATGTGGCCCGAAATACGCGTTGTACAGCAATGGACTGATCGGTGCGCACGCTTTGGCCATTGCATATGATGTGGCCCGAAATATGCGTTGTACAGCAATGGACCGATCGGTGCGCACGCCTTGGACATTGCATATGATGTGAGCGGGTACGCGTTGTACAGCAATGGACCGATCGGTGCTCACGCTTTGGCCATTGCATATGATGTGGCCCGAAATACGCGTTGTACAGCAATGGACCGATCGGTGCGCACGCCTTGGCCATTGCATATGATGTGAGGGGGGTACGCGTTGTACAGCAATGGACCGATCGGTGCGCACGTTTTGGCCATTGCATATGATGTGAGCGGGTACGCGTTGTACAGCAATGGACCGATCGGTGCGCACGCTTTGGCCATTGCATATGATGTGAGCGGGTACGCGTTGTACAGCAATGGACCGATCGGTGCGCACGACTTGGCTATGGCCTGGCATGGCAACGGACTCGTTTTCAAACCTTTAACGAGTCTGATGCTGTGGATTCAGTTGGCCACCCACAACAATGTTGCAAATTCATGGGTCTCATGAAGTTGAACTTTTGAAGGATGCTGTGGGCGTGTGTAAGTGGTGCAATTCCATGGATTGGCGAGATTCAGAAGATGCAAACGACTTGGACCTCTCACTTTGGACACATGGGACAGTATCTGCCTCAGCAGCACACATATAATGCTGGCTGTTCCCCTGAGAGCTCACTTGCCTGCACTACATGCTGCAGGACGACATCTGCCACCAACACTGCTGCTGTCTCTGCATCCTCTGGATCCTGCAATGGCACGTACTGTGGAGAGAGCCCCTGCCTTCAGCACTGAGGAGAACCAGGCCCTGCTGGACAGCCTCCTTCCACAGTACAGCAAGCTGTATGGGAAACCAGGGGAGCAGGTGAGTGTGCTGTCCACTGCCTTACTAAATGTGCATGTTGTCTGACTAGCAGGAATTACAGTGTGCACGCCACTGGCTAGCAGGCTCACTGAGTAGTTGTCACCCCCCATGGTGTGTAGTTACATGCACTGAACAGGTATAGTGCAGTAACAGTGTATTCCAACAAGGTTTTACTTCCCAGGCAATGATACCATGTCGTAACTGCTGGCAAACTGTTCATAGCCATCGTTGCACTGCCTGTGTACATCATGTGCCCCTGTGATTGAGACATGTATATCCAAATGTGTGATGCACGGATATGTTGCATGTGTAGTAATGGCCTTTTCACTTTGTCATCCTCACAGGTTGATGCCCACCAGAAGCAGGAAATATGGCTGACCATCACCCGGGCAGTAAGATCCGTGGGGGTCTACAAGCGCCGGATCCGCAACTGCCAGAAGAGGTGGCAGGACCTTCGGGGCTGGACCCAGAGGATCGCAAGGGTCCAGCTGAAGCTGTCGCCTCCTCGCAGGAGGGGTGGACACCAGACCCTGACCCCCCACATGCTCAGGATCCTGGCTGTGGTCTTCACTGATCTGGATGGGCAGCTGAAGGCCAGACAGCAGCAAGGAGGGGGTGAGTCCATGACTGCACTGTGAACTTTGTCTGACATGCTATTTGCCCTCCTCTGGCCTGGTTAAACTTCCACAGTACATCAGTCTTGTGGTCCAGGACCCATGTCCCTCAATTGTGACATGCCCAGTCCTCATCTGATACCCAGGTGTGGCCCTTACAGTCAGGAAATTGTGTCACTTGGGTACTGTGTCCTTGCATTTTGCTTAGCTCAAGGTGGGGGACAGCATTTGTTCCCGTAACTTTGTGGTGGGCTTCATGGGTGGGTCCATTGCTTACACAATGCCTGAGTTCTGACATGTAATCTGCGTGTAACTTTGATATGTGGTCCAATTGCTGATCTGATTCACCACATGTGCCTGGGGTATTTGGCACACACCCATGCTGCGGGTGGGAACAATGTTTGGGCCTCAGGAGTATGTATATCAAGTGTGTCACACATACTTAGCCACCTGCCTACTGTCCAGGGCTCATCCCTCTTTCACGTGGAGCAGGACAGTCATGCCTACTCCAGGCCATACAATACACTCTGTACTCCCACTCCCGTGTATCAGCTGACACGTTGTGCTCAGTGAAATGTTCCCTCAGGTGTCTGCCTCTGTGTCATTGTGCTGTGGCTTCATTGTCAGGACTACTGGGGTGTTTATCGGTTAGGGCTCAGCATGCCACCGGAGATGTGACCATAGGAGACGATACTTGTGTGACATATAGGTGTTTGATCACTTGACTGTGCAGACTGGGGTATGCGAAAGTGAAGTACAGGCAGCTGTTACCCATTCACAGCAGATTGTGAGGTGCTCAGGTTCCGAGGGTTGTGTTTCAGGTCTCCCATATGTCCAATTGGTATGACGTGGCCAAATAAGAGTTCAGATGATGTGGTTTGTGGGGGATGGACATGTGCACTAGTCAGCTACAGGACTTGCATTCCCCATGACCTAGGAATGTGACACAGTGCAGACTGTTGTTGGCTGGCTGCCCATGTGACTTGAGACAGTGATGTATGACTTTGCAGGCATGCCTGTGCCATGGCATCAAACTCCCTAAGGGTGATCCTGCAGGTGAGTGACATGTGCTACATGCACCCCATTGTGGCATTGACTATCAGGACATGGGTGCATCATGGTGTCTGGTGCTGGTACGCATGACATGCATTACAAATTAGACTCTGGCCATCCCTTCATCCGGACACCTGTAGTGACTCAGTGGCATGAGATGTGATGTGTGCATGTTCACATACTTCACCGTGTACTCTGCAATGTCCAACTACTGTGTAGGTGGTGCATGTGTCCACACTGGGGTATTACCATCAGACAGACACCAGACAGATGGGTGCAAGGCCAGGAGAGATGTGAGTGCCATGTTTGACCATCAGACTGACAATTGGCTTCTCCTACTCTGTTTGGGCACTTTTGGCAATGTTCAACTAAGGATGCCAGGGCTTGCTCTGTAATGTGCTGTACTTACTGTGGTGTGTGCGGTCAGTGCAAGTGACTGATGTTTGTCTGTTTCCCTAATTGTTTGCAGATACATCCACGGCCACAGCTCCACGGACAGCTCCACGGACCAGGAGGAGTCGCATAGCCAGACTGGGTCAGCAGCCGATGAGTGGTCGGAGGGACCCAGTGGCACGGAGGGCGAGGGGAGCCACACCGAGAAGTCCTCAGCAGCATCCACCTCAGCTGAGGACCACAGCAGCTCGGAGGATGACTCCCTTGTGGAGGCGGGTGCCAGCAGCCAACACACACCAGCTAGTATTGCTGTCTCCGCCACCACCACCGCCCTCCCATCGGCTCCCATTCCAGAGGTCTGTGGAGGCTCCCGTGTTCGGGAGCGTGTCTCCTTCGTGCCAGGCACCGCACCCCCTGCCCCTGTGTCCCCTGCTGCCCTGAGTGAGGAGTCTGTGTACCTACTTCGCCAGCTCCATGTAGGGCAGACAGCAATGCTGAGTGTCCTCCATGCCCACACCACTCTGTTGACTCAGCTGGTGTCATTTATGGAGGGCATCTCATCGGGCATGTCTGCCCTACAGAGGAGCAATAGGTCCATGGACTCCTCCCTGACGGCAGCAGTGTCCCTCCTCCAACAGTCCCTCACCCCTCCTACCTCTGCCCCATCCACACTTCCTGGCACCCTACCTGTCCCAAGCACATGCACACCTGCACAATCACCCAAACACACAGACACGAGCAGCACAGACACACCCACTACAAAAACAAAACGTGCACGCAGGCATCCTCAGGGGACTGATACCACACCCACAGGGGATGGGGAACAGACACACACACAGGCATCCCCAGTCACTCCGCAGTCCTCAGATGCCTCTCCCTCCAAGGCCCCTTCCCTTGCCTCACCTGCAACCCCACCTTCAAAGCAGCTCTTCCTCTGTGACCTCGGCCTCTTCCCCTCCCATCCAGCTGATCCAGCATACAGGGGGAAGAGGAGGTCCACCCACACAGAGGGGAGTGCCACTCACCCCCGGACACCCTCCCCCAGGCGCAGACAGACTGAGGCCCCCATCCGCAAGTCATCCCGGACCCAGAAGAGCAAGACCCCACCACCGCCCTGCAGCTCAACCACCAAGTCTCCTTCCTCCATCCCTCAGGCCCCCACTCCACAGGTTCCCCCACCACACCCTGCCACTGGTGTGGAGACCGTGTCCTCCCCCTCTGTCCTGCCCACCTTACCTGAACCCCATTCTACTCCCCTGGAGATAGGCACTGCAGTGGAGTCCACTACCACCCCGTCTGACTTGGGCACTGCAGTGGGGAACCTGTCCACTCCATCTGCACGGCCCACTGCAGTCGTGCCGGCACCCACACCATCTGACTCATGCCCCCCAGTTGTGCCGGCACACACCATGTCAGACACCTCCACTGCAGTTGTCAGTGACTCTCCAGCACCCACCACCCCTTCCATGCCTCCTTCTGGTGAGCCCTGATCCTGTCCCTGCGGTGCCTGGCCTGCCCCCCGTATGCCCCTCCAAGGGGAATGTCCCTGGTGTGCAGCAGTGCAGGGTGACATCTGCCGCTGTCACCCTGTTTGGATTTTGAAAATGGACTGGCCATTGGCCTTTGTTATTTTTCTGGACTTTCACTTTTTTCCAACACATATGCTGAATAAAGCTACTTTCTGTTCACTAGTGGTTTTGCTTCTGATGTACATGATGTTGATGATGCTAACCATGCCCTTGCTGCAGTGATGGTGATTTTTGATGTCAGGAAAATGAAGTGTTACTGTGCAGGACCCATGTGGTCCAGGGGGAATGTGTCCTATCCTGTTGTGTATCCATGTCATCCTTTGCAGCAATATGAGGGTGTCATGTTTTCAAGATTTGGAAATGGGATTTCCTACATTTATTTGCAATATCACATCTGTGGCTTACACCCCTGCACATCTGTTGTGCTTGCCATTGTTCAATTTGTCTATTTCCCTGACCGTGTGACCATCTCCACTGGACATGCAAGTTTGGGCATCAATGGGGAAGGACTCATCTGTGTTATCAGTGCAACTTGCTATACATGTGTGTTGGATCTGTGCTGATGATTTCGGTGACACTCCCATGACCAGGCTGATATGACGGGAGCCTTCATTTTGTGCTAATTTTTGTCTGAGTGACCAAGTGTTCTGCAGGAGATCAAGGTGTGTGGTGTTGAGTGTGTGCAGATGAGAGTTGTTTCACGGCTAGACCCCTGCCTCCATATTGGCCTTGGCTGACAGGCCATGCTGATTGATTTGTGCTTGTGTAGGTGTGATGGTAGTTTGTTGCTCGGGACACATGACTGTGGTTGACATGTGAACGACATCTAGCTTTGTCATCACAGTGGGATTATCATGCAGGCCAGTGTCACCACAATGTGGGGACCCTGGTGGTAGTGCTGTGGTGGGTCTGTGTCTTGCTGTGTTAGTTGATGTTCCTACAAGCTTGTGTGACATGTGTAATTTGGTCTCCCTCTCATCTAACAATGCCTGATTGCCCACATAGGGGATTTGGATCCATAAGTTACTTTTGTGTGGCACTGTATGCACATCTGTGTAATTGGGATTCAGGCCTCCTCATGTGTTGTGTGGTTGCCTGGGGACACTGGCACCCCCCCCCTCACCTGTTGTGTTTGATATGCAGTGTGGGGCTGCCTGTTTGTGTTTGTGCATCTGCACCACTGCATTGGCATAGCTTTGGTGTGCCATTGGCTGTATGTTGTTTGGTGGGTTTCACCTGCTGTCCCTGGGACTCCTAGGTCATCAGTCAGCACAGTGATCATGGTTTGTATGTCCCATTGCTGCCATGGTATGGTATTTGTTCACCTCACATCTAGAGTCTCCACAGGATATCTACATTTGTGTGCCCATTGGTGCAGATATGTGGGTCTGCATTATGATGGTGACTTCTGTCATTGTGTTATTGATGAATGTTGACAGTGTCAGCCCCCATGGGTGATGGTTGTCTGCACATGGCCAAAGGTATGTCTTATTTGCACTGCACTGTTTTCCTCACCCAATCTATGTTGCTATGGGACACAAGCACTACTATGTCACTGATGTGTTTGTTGTTCTGTGACTAGGGATAATCCATGCTGTTTGGCATTTGCAGCTTTTGCCATGACAACACTTACAATTTGGTCACTGTGATGATGGGGGGTTAGGCCCCATTGCCACAATGTTCAAAATGTGCTTCAGCTATGGACCCCACGCTTACAATTTGGTCACTGTGATGATGGGGGGTTAGGCCCCATTGCCACAATGTTCAAAATGTGCTTCAGCTATGGAACCCCACACTTACCTTTTTGTCACTGTGATGATGGTGGGGTAGGCCCCATTGTCACAATGTTCAAAATTTGCTTCAGCTATGGACCCCACACTTACCTTTTGGTCACTGTGATGATGGGGGGGGTAGGCCCCATTGTCACAATGTTCAAAATGTGCTTCAGCTATGGACCCCACACTTACAATTTGGTCACTGTGATGATGGGGGGTTAGGCCCCATTGCCACAATGTTCAAAATGTGCTTCAGCTATGGACCCCACACTTACAATTTGGTCACTGTGATGATGGGGGGGTAGGCCCCATTGTCACAATGTTCAAAATGTGCTTCAGCTATGGACCCCACACTTACCTTTTTGTCACTGGGATGATGGGGGGGTAGGCCCCATTGTCACAATGTTCAAAATGTGCTTCAGCTATGGACCCCACACTTACCTTTTGGTCACTGTGATGATGGGGGGGTAGGCCCCATTGTCACAATGTTCAAAGTTTTCTTAAGCTATGGACCCCACACTTCCAATTTGGTCACTGTGATGATGGGGGGTTAGGCCCCATTGCCACAATGTTCAAAATGTGCTTCAGCTATGGACCCCACACTTACAATTTGGTCACTGTGATGATGGGGGGGTAGGCCCCATTATCATAATGTTCAAAATGTGCTTCAGCTATGGACCCCACACTTCCAATTTGGTCACTGTGATGATGGGGGGTTAGGCCCCATTGCCACAATGTTCAAAATGTGCTTCAGCTATGGACCCCACACTTACCTTTTGGTCACTGTGATGATGGGGGGGTAGGCCCCATTGTCACAATGTTCAAAATGTGCTTCAGCTATGGACCCCACACTTACCTTTTGATCACTGTGATGATGGGGGGGTAGGCCCCATTGTCACAATGTTCAAAATGTGCTTCAGCTATGGACCCCACACTTACCTTTTGGTCACTGTGATGATGGGGGTGTAGGCCCCATTGTCACAATGTTCAAAATGTGCTTCAGCTATGGACCCCACACTTACCTTTTGGTCACTGTGATGATGGGGGGGTAGGCCCCATTGTCACAATGTTCAAAATGTGCTTCAGCTATGGACCCCACACTTATAATTTGGTCACTGTGATGATGGGGGGTTAGGCCCCATTGCCACAATGTTCAAAATGTGCTTCAGCTATGGACCCCACACTTACCTTTTGGTCACTGTGATGATGGGGGGGTAGGCCCCATTGTCACAATGTTCAAAATGTGCTTCAGCTATGGACCCCACACTTACCTTTTGATCACTGTGATGATGGGGGGGTAGGCCCCATTGTCACAATGTTCAAAATGTGCTTCAGCTATGGACCCCACACTTACCTTTTGGTCACTGTGATGATGGGGGGGGGGTAGGCCCCATTGTCACAATGTTCAAAATGTGCTTCAGCTATGGACCCCACACTTACCTTTTGGTCACTGTGATGATGGGGGTTAGGCCCCATTGTCACAATGTTCAAAATGTGCTTCAGCTATGGACCCCACACTTACCTTTTGGTCACTGTGATGATGGGGGGTAGGCCCCATTGTCACAATGTTCAAAATGTGCTTCAGCTATGGACCCCACACTTACCTTTTGGTCACTGTGATGATGGGGGTAGGCCCCATTGTCACAATGTTCAAAATGTGCTTCAGCTATGGACCCCACACTTACCTTTTGGTCACTGTGATGATGGGGGGTAGGCCCCATTGTCACAATGTTCAAAATGTGCTTCAGCTTTGGACCCCACACTTACCTTTTGGTCACTGTGATGATGGGGGTTAGGCCCCATTGCCACAGTGGTCATGGTCTGCTTGCATTGTGGAGGTCACACATATTTATGTGTGACAGCTGTGATAGGGGGTCACATTGTACGTTCAATGTCATGTTCAGTGTTGTAGGCATTTGACACAGTCTACACACGCTTGTCATGGTGTTGGGGGGATGTGTTTTTCTTACATTCCTTATGTTGGAGTATGCTGGTTGTGTCATGCATTACCCGTCATATGAGTAGGGGTGGTGTTGGTGGTAGGCATCCATCCCCCTATGAGTGGGGATGGTAGTAGTGACAGGAATCTAGCCCCCCCTGAGTAGGGGTGGTGGTAGTGGTAGGCATCCAGCCCCCCTGAGTAGGGGTGGTGTTGGTGGTAGGCATCCAGCCCCCCTGAGTAGGGGTGGTGTTGGTGGTAGGCATCCATCCCCCTATGAGTGGGGATGGTAGTAGTGACAGGTATCCAGGCCCCCTGAGTAGGGGTGGTGTTGGTGGTAGGCATCCAGCCCCCCTGAGTAGGGGTGGTGGTAGTGGTAGGCATCCAGCCCCCCTGAGTAGGGGTGGTGGTAGTGGTAGGCATCCAGCCCCCCTGAGTAGGGGTGGTGTTGGTGGTAGGCATCCAGCCCCCCTGAGTAGGGGTGGTGTTGGTGGTAGGTATCCAGCCCCCCCTGTGTAGGGGTGGTGGTAGTGGTAGGCATCCAGCCCCCCCTGAGTAGGGGTGGTGTTGGTGGTAGGCATCCATCCCCCTATGAGTGGGGATGGTAGTAGTGACAGGCATCCAGGCCCCCCTGAGTAGGGGTGGTGTTGGTGGTAGGCATCCAGGCCCCTATGGGTGTATATGGCATTGGTGATATCCATCCCGCCCCTATGGTTCTGCTGTTGCTGGTGTAAGTCATTTCTGCATCCCTATGTGTGTGTGTTATATGTCGGGTACGTGTCGTTTGTTTGTGTGGTGGGTGTGTGACTTACCTTCTGCGCCGTACGTGTCCGTACCTGTTCCGGTAATAGATGTAGAGTATTGGTAGGACCTGCGCGATGGGATTCATGGTTGGTTCGTCTCGTTCGGCTTTCTCGTTGCTTCGACTCGTACTCGTGGCTGGCGTGTTCGTCTCGTAGCCGTGGATCGTCTTGTGATGCGAATCGGTGCTTATGTGCGGCTCTCCCGGATGCTCTAACGTGCCGTGCGTAGCGACGGGTTCGGCGCGTACGGAAGGCGCATCGTACTAGTCCGGCCGGAAGGTGCTGTATTTTGGCTTCTGTGCGACTCGATTCGGCGTTTACGGATCCGGCTAGGGCGGGGGACAGGAGCTGGATTGGGTAAGTACGGCTGGGTCGGGATCTGGGCAGTTGTGCGCATCGTACTTGCCCGTTCGGACGGATGTTTGAATCGGTCGGGAAACACGCGTTCGGCTTGGTTTTTTTCAGGACGAATAGTGTTAGGTGCGCTTCCGGCCGAGATCGGAATCGGCCCCTTAATCTTTTGACTGTAAATAACTATTGAATGTGAATTATGACTTTTGGAACTAAAATACGTGTGTTTAGAGTCATTTTCCTGCCCGAAATAGGTCAAAATAGAAGCTTCTGAGTAGGAGGGAAATTCTGTAAAAATGGCAGTTTTGGTCTATTCAACATAAGGCACGATCCAATTGACATTTTGAAACATTTTTTGTGGAGTCCAAAAAATAAATTTTCTGATGAAAAAAAATGACCCCGGACCTGTCGAACTTTCTCCAGATGGTCAGTAATGGTGATTTTTCAATGTTTAATCTTTTGATTGTAGATCACTATTGCATGTGAATTATAACTTTTGGAACTAAAATAAGTGTGCTTAGAGTCATTTTCCTGCCCGAAATTATTAAAAATAGAAGCTTCTGAGTAGGAGGAAAAGTCTGTAAAAATGGCAATTTTGGTCACTGTGAGGCCATTACAGAGTAGTTATTCAACATGAGGCACGATCCAATTGACATTTCGAAACATTTTTTGTACAGTCCAAAAAATCAATTTTCTGATGAAAAAAAATGACCCCGGACCTGTCAAACTTTCTCCAGATGGTCAGTAATGGTAATTTTTTAATGTTTAATCTTTTGACTGTAAATAACTATAGCATGTGAATTATAACGTTTGGAACTAAAATAAGTGTGTTTTGAGTAATTTTCCTGCCCTAAATTAGTAAAAATAGAAGTTTCTGAGTAGGAGGAAAAGTCTGTAAAGATGGCAATTTTGGTCACTGTGAGGCTTTAAAAGTGGTTATTCAACATGAGGCATGATCCAATGGACATTTTGAATCATTTTTGTACAGTCCAAAAAATCAATTTTCTGGTGAAAAACGATGACCCCGACCTGTCGAACTTTCTCCCGATGGTCAGTAATGGTGATTTTTTAATGTTTAATCTTCTGACTGTAAATAACTATTGCATGTGAATTATCACTTTTGAAACTAATATCAGTGTGTTTAAAGTTATTTTCCTCCCGAAATTATTCAAAGTAAAAGCTTCTGAGTAGGAGGAAAAGTCTGTAATAATGGCAATTTTGGTCACTGTGAGGCTTTAAAGAGTGGTTATTCAACATGAGGTACGATTGAATTGCCATTTTGAATCATTTTTTGTAGAGTCCAAAAATCAATTTTCTGATGAAAAACGATAACCACGGACCTGTCGAACTTTCTCCAGATGGTCAGTAATCGTGATTTTTTAATGTTTAATCTTTTGACTGTAAATAACTATTGCATGTGAATTATCACTTTTGGAACTAAAATAAGTGTGTTTAGAGTCATTTTCCTGCCCGAAATCAGACAAAATAGAAGCTTCTGATTGGGAGGAAAAGTCTGTAAAAATGGCAATTTTGGTCACTGTGAGGCTTTATAAAGTGGTTAATCAACATGAGGCACAATCCAATTGACATTTTGAACCATTTTTTGTAGAGTCCAAAAAATCAATTTTCTGATGAAAACGATTACCACGGACCTGTCGAACTTTCTCCAGGTGGTCAGTAATGGTGATTTCTTAATGTTTAATCTTTTGACTGTAAATAACTATTGCATGTGAATTATCACTTTTGGAACTAAAATAAGTGTGTTTAGAGTCATTTTCCTGCCCAAAATCAGTCAAAATAGAAGCTTCTGAGTAGGAGGAAAAGTCTGTAAAAATGGCAATTTTAGTCACTGTGAGGCTTTAAAAAGTGGTTATTCAACATGAGGCACAATCCAATTGACATTTTGAACCATTGTTTGTAGAGTCCCAAAAAATCAATTTTCTGATGAAAAATGACCTTGGACCTGTGAAACTTTCTCCAGGTCAGTAACGGTAATTTTTTAATATTTAATCTTTTGACTGTAAATGACTATTTCATGTGAATTATAACTTTTGGAAGTAAAATAAGTGTGTTTAGAGACACTTTCCTGTACAGAATTGGTCAAAATAGAAGCTTCTCAGTAAGGGGAAAAGTCTGTAAAAATGGCAATTTTGGTCACTGTGAGGCTTAAAAAAGTGGTGATTCGACATGAGGCACAATCCAATTTACATTTTGAATCATTTTTTGTAGAGTCCAAAAAATCAATTTTCTGATGAAAAATGATGTCCCTGGACCCGTCGAACTTTCTCCAGATGGTCAGTAATGGTGATTTTGTAATGTTAATCTTTTGACTGTAAATGACTACTGCATGTTAATTATAACTTCTGAAACTAAAATAAGTGTGTTTAGAGTCAATTTCCTGCCCGAAATAGTTCAAAATAGAAGCTTCTGAGTAGGAGGAAAAGTCTGTAAAAATGGCAATTTTGGTCACTGTGAGGCTTTATAAAGTGGTTAATCAACATGAGGCACAATCCAATTGACATTTTGAATCATTTTTTGTAGAGTCCAAAAAATCAATTTTCTGATGAAAAACGATTACCACGGGCCTGTCGAACTTTATCCAGATGGTCATTAATGGTGATTTTTTAATGTTTAATCTTTTGACTGTAAAAAGTATTGCATGTGAACTTACAACTTTTGGAACTAAATAAGTGTGTTTAGAGTTATTTTCCTGCCCGAAATACGTCAAAATAGAAGCTTCTTAGTAAGGGGAAAAGTCTGTAAAAATGGCAATTTTGGTCACTGTGAGGCTTAAAAAGTGATTATTCAACATGAGGCAGGCTCCAGTTGACATTTTGAATCATTTTTTGTAGAGTCCAAAAAATCAATTTTCTGATGAAAAACGATGATCCCGGACCTGTACAACTTTCTCCATATGGTCGATAAGAGTGATTTTTTAATGTTTAATCTTATGACAGTAAAAAAGTATTGCAGGTGAACTTACAACTTTTGGAACTAAATAAGTATGTTTAGTGTCATTTTCCTGCCCAAAATTGGTCAAATTAGAAGCTTCTGAGTAGGAGGAAAAGTCAGTAAAAATGGCAATTTTGGTCACTGTGAGGCTTTATAAAGTGGTTATTCAACATGAGGCACAATCCAATTGACATTTTGAACCATTGTTTGTAGAGTCCAAAAAAATCAACTTTCTGATGAAAAATGATGACCCCGGACCTGTCGAACTTTCTCCAGATGGTCAGTAATCTTGATTTTTTAATGTTTAATCTTTTGATTGTAAATAACTATTGGATGTGAATTTTCACTTTTGGAACAAAAATAAGTGTGTTTAGAGTCATTTTCCTGCCCAAAATTTGTCAAAATAGAAGATTCTGAGTAAGGGGAAAAGTATGTAAAAATGGCAATTTTGGTCACTGTGAGGCTTAAAAAAGTGATTATTCAACATGAGGCAGGCTCCAATTGACATTTTGAATCAGTTTTTGTAAAGTCCAAAAATCAATTTTCTGATGAAAAACGATTACCACGGACCTGTCGAACTTTCTCCAGATGGTCAGTAATCGTGATTTTTTAATGTTTAATCTTTTGACTGTAAATAACTATTGCATGTGAATTATCACTTTTGGAACTAAAATAAGTGTGTTTAGAATCATTTTCCTGCCCGAAATCAGACAAAATAGAAGCTTCTGAGTAGGAGGAAAAGTCTGTAAAAATGGCAATTTTGGTCCCTGTGAGGTTTTAAAAAGTGGTTATTCAACATGAGGCACAATCCAATTGACATTTTGAACCATTGTTTGTAGAGTCCAAAAAATCAACTTTCTGATGAAAAATGATGACCTTGGACCTGTCAAACTTTCTCCAGAAGGTCAGCAACGGTAATTTTTTAATATTTAATCTTTTGACTTTAAATGACTATTGCATGTGAATTATAAATTTGGAACTAAAATAAGTGTGTTTAGAGACACTTTCCTGTACAGAATTGGTCAAAATAGAAGCTTCTCAGTAAGGGGAAAAGTCTGTAAAAATGGCAATTTTGGTCATTGTGAGGCTTAAAAAGTGGTGATTCGACATGAATCCAATTTACATTTTGAATCATTTTTTGTAGAGTCAAAAAAATCAATTTTTAGATGAAAAACGATAACCCCGGACCTGTTCAACTTTCTCCAGATGGTCGGTAATCGTGATTTTTTAATGTTTAATCTTTTGACTGTAAAAAAGTATTGCATGTGAACTTACAACTTTTGGAACTAAATAAGTGTGTTTAGAGTTATTTTCCTGCCTGAAATACGTCAAAATAGAAGCTTCTTAGTAAGGGGAAAAGTCTGTAAAAATGGCAATTTTGGTCACTGTGAGGCTTAAAAAAGTGATTATTCAACATGAGGCAGGCTCCAGTTGACATTTTGAATCATTTTTTGTAGAGTCCAAAAATCAATTTTCTGATGAAAAACGATGATCCCGGACCTGTACAACTTTCTCCAGATGGTCGATAATAGTGATTTTTTAATGTTTAATCTTTTGACTGTAAAAAGTATTGCAGGTGAACTTACAACTTTTGGAACTAAATAAGTATGTTTAGTGTCATTTTCCTGCCCAAAATTGGTCAAATTAGAAGCTTCTGAGTAGGAGGAAAAGTCTGTAAAAATGGCAATTTTGGTCACTGTGAGGCTTTATAAAGTGGTTATTCAACATGAGGCACAATCCAATTGACATTTTGATTCATTTTTTGTAGAGTCCAAAAAAATCAATTTTCTGATGAAAACGATGTCCCCGGACCTGTCAAACTTTCTCCCGATGGTCAGTAATGGTGATTTTTTAATGTTTAACTTTTGACTGTGAATAACTATTGCATGTAAATTATCACTTTTGGAACTATTATCAGTGTGTTTAGAGTCAATTTCCTGCCCGAAATAGTTCAAAATAGAAGCTTGTGAGTAGGAGGAAAAGTCTGTAAAAATGGCAATTTTGGTCACTGTAAGGCTTTAAAAGTGGTTATTCAACATGAGGCACGATCCAATTAATATTTTGAATCATTTTTTGTAGAGTCAAAAAAATCAATTTTCAGATGAAAAACGATGACCCCGGACCTGTTCAACTTTCTCCAGATGGTCGGTAATCGTGATTTTTTAATGTTTAATCTTTTGACTGTAAATAACTATTGCATGTGAATTATCACTTTTGGAACTAAAATAAGTGTGTTAAGAGACATTTTCCTGCCCAAAATCGGTCAAAAAAGAAGCTTCAGAGTAGGAGGAAAAGTCTGTAAAAATGGCAATTTTGGTCACTGTGAGGCTCAAAAAAGTGATTATTCATCATGAGACACAATCCAATTGACATTTTGAATCATTTTTTGTACAGTCCAAAAAATCAATTTTCTGATGAAAAACGATGACCCGGACCTGTCAACCTTTCTCCAGATGGTCAAGAATTTTGATTTTTTAATGTTTAATCTTTTGACTGCACATGACTATTGCATGTGAATTATTACGCTTGGAACTAAAATAAGTGTGTTTAGAGTAATTTTTCTGCCCTAAATTGGTAAAAATAATAGCTTCTGAGTAGGAGGAAAAGTCTGTAAAAATGGCAATTTTGGTCACTGTGAGGCTTTAAAAAGTGGTTATTCAACATGAGGCATGATCCAATTGACATTTTGAATCATTTTTGTACAGTCCAAAAAAATCAATTTTCTGGTGAAAAACGATGACCCCGGACCTGTCGAACTTTCTCCAAATGGTCAGCAATAGTGATTTTTTAATGTTTAATCTTTTGACTGTAAAAAACTATTGCATATGAATTATCACTTTTGGAACTAAAATAAGTGTGTTTAGAGTCATTTTCCTGCTCAAAATAGGTCAAAAAGAAGCTTCTGAGTGGAGGCAAAGTCTGTCAAAATGGCAATTTTGGTCACTGTGAGGCTTAAAAAGTGGTTATTCATCATGAGGCACAATCCAATTGACACTTTGAACCATTTTTAGTAGAGTTCAAAAAAATCAATTTTCTGGTGAAAAATGATGACCACGGACTTGTCGAACTTTCTCCAAATGGTCAGTAATAGTGATTTTTTAATGTTTAATCTTTTGACTGTAAAAAACTATTGCATATGAATTATCACTTTTTAACTAAAATAAGTGTGTTAAGAGACATTTTCCTGCCCAAAATCGGTCAAAAAAGAAGCTTCAGAGTAGGAGGAAAAGTCTGTAAAAATGGCAATTTTGGTCACTGTGAGGCTTAAAAAATGGTTATTCAACATGAGGCACAATCCAATTGACATTTTTAACCATTTTTTGTAGAGTCCAAAAAAAATCAATTTTCTGATGAAAAATGGTGACCCCGGACCTGTCGAACTTTCTCCAGAAGGTCAGTAATGGTAATTTTTTAATGTTAAATCTTTTTACTGTAAATGACTATTGGTTGTGAATTATAACGTTTGGAACTAAAATTAGTGTGTAGAGTAATTTTTCTGCCCTAAATTGGTAAAAATAATAGCTTCTGAGTAGGAGGAAAAGTCTGTAAAAATGGTAATTTTGGTCACTGTGAGGCTTAAAAAAGTGGTTATTCAACATGAGGCACTATCCAATTGACATTTTGAATCATCTTTGTACTGTCCAAAAAAATCAATTTTCTGGTGAAAAACAATGACCCTCAACCTGTCGAACTTTCTCCATATGGTCAGTAAAAGTGATTTTTTAATGTTTAATCTTTTGACTGTAAATGACCATTGCATGTGAATTATAACGTTTGTAACTAAAATAAGTGTGTTTAGAGTCATTTTCCTGCCCAAAATAGGTAAAAAAAGAAGCTTCTGAGTAGGAGGAAAAGTCTGTAAAAATGGAAATTTTGGTCACTGTGAGGCTTTAAAAAGTGGTTATTCAACATGAGGCATGATCCAATTGACATTTTGAATCATTTTTGTACAGTCCAAAAAAATCAATTATCTAGTGAAAAACGATGACCCCGGACCTGTCGAACTTTCTCCATATGGTCAGTAATAGTGATTTTTTAATGTTTAATCTTTTGACTGTAAATAACTATTGCATGTGAATTATCACTTTTGGAACTAAAATAAGTGTGTTTAGAGTCATTTTTCTGCCCAAAATAGGTCAAAAAGAAGCTTCTGAGTAGGAGGAAAGTCTGTAAAAATTGCAATTTTGGTCACTGTGAGGGTTAAAAAAGTGGTTATTCAACATGAGGCACAATCCAATTGACATTTTTAATCATTTTTTGTAGAGTCCAAAAAAATATATTTTCTGATGAAAAATGATGACCCCGGACCTGTCGAACTTTCTCCAGAAGGTCAGTAATGGTAATTTTTTAATGTTTAATCTTTTGACTGTAAATGACTATTGCATGTGAATTATAACGTTTGGAAATAAAATTAGTGTGTTTAGAGTAATCTTTCTGCCTTAAATTGGTAAAAATAATAGCTTCTGAGTAGGAGGAAAAGTCTGTAAAAATGGTAATTTTGGTCACTGTGAGGCTTAAAAAAGTGGTTATTCAACATGAGGCACGATCCAATTGACATTTTGAATCATTTTTGTACAGTCCAAAAATCAATTTTCTGATGAAAAACGATGACCCCGGACCTGTCAAACTTTCTCCAGATGGTCAGTAATGGTGATTTTTTAATGTTTCATCTTTTGACTGTAAACAACTATTGCATATGAATTATCACTTTTGGAACTAAAATAAGTGTGTTTAGAGTAATTTTTCTGCCCTAAATTGGTAAAAATAATAGCTTCTGAGTAGGAGGAAAAGTCTGTAAAAATGGCAATTTTGGTCACTGTGAGACTTAAAAAAGTGGTTATTCATCATGAGGCACAATCCAATTGACACTTTGAACCATTTTTTGTAGAGTTCAAAAAAATCAATTTTCTGGTGAAAAATGATGACCACGGACCTGTCGAACTTTCTCCATATGGTCAGTAATAGTAATTTTTTAATGTTTAATCTTTTGACTGTAAATAACTATTGCATGTGAATTATCACTTTTGGAACTAAAATAAGTGTGTTTAGAGTTATTTGTCTGCCCAAAATAGGTCAAAAATAAAGCTTCTGAGTAGGAGGAAAGTCTGTAAAAATGGCAATTTTGGTCACTCTGAGGCTTTAAAAAGTGGTTATTCAACATGAGGCACAATCCAATTGACATTTTTAACCATTTTTTGTAGAGTCCAAAAAAATCAATTTTCTGATGAAAAATGGTGACCCCGGACCTGTCGAACTTTCTCCAGAAGGTCAGTAATGGTAATTTTTTAATGTTTAATCTTTTGACTGTAAATGACTATTGCATATGAATTATAACGTTTGGAACTAAAATTAGTGTGTTTAGAGTAATTTTTCTGCCCTAAATTGGTAAAAATAATAGCTTCTGAGTAGGAGGAAAAGTCTGTAAAAATGGCAATTTTGGTCACTGTGAGGCTTTAAAAGTGGTTATTCAACATGAGGCACGATCCAATTGACATTTTGAATCATTTTTTCTGCAGTCCAAAAAATCAATTTTCTGATGAAAAACAATAACCCGGACCTGTCAAACTTTCTCCAGATGGTCAGGAATTTTGATTTTATAATGTTTAATCTTTTGACTGTAAATGACTATTGCATATGAATTATCACTTTTGGAACTAAAATAAGTGTGTTAAGAGACATTTTCCTGCCCAAAATCGGTCAAAAAAGAAGCTTCAGAGTAGGAGGAAAAGTCTGTAAAAATGGCAATTTTGGTCACTGTGAGGCTTAAAAAAGTGGTTATTCTTCATGAGGCACAATCCAATTGACATTTTGAATCATTTTTTGTACAGTCCAAAAATCAATTTTCTGATGAAAAACGATGACCCGGACCTGTCAACCTTTCTCCAGATGGTCAGTAATGGTGATTTTTTAATGTTTAATCTTCTGACTGTAAATAACTATTGCATGTGAATTATCACTTTTGAAACTAATATCAGTGTGTTTAAAGTTATTTTCCTCCCGAAATTATTCAAAGTAAAAGCTTCTGAGTAGGAGGAAAAGTCTGTAATAATGGCAATTTTGGTCACTGTGAGGCTTTAAAGAGTGGTTATTCAACATGAGGTACGATTGAATTGCCATTTTGAATCATTTTTTGTAGAGTCCAAAAATCAATTTTCTGATGAAAAACGATAACCACGGACCTGTCGAACTTTCTCCAGATGGTCAGTAATTGTGATTTTTTAATGTTTAATCTTTTGACTGTAAATAACTATTGCATGTGAATTATCACTTTTGGAACTAAAATAAGTGAGTTTAGAGTCATTTTCCTGCCCGAAATCAGACAAAATAGAAGCTTCTGATTGGGAGGAAAAGTCTGTAAAAATGGCAATTTTGGTCACTGTGAGGCTTTATAAAGTGGTTAATCAACATGAGGCACAATCCAATTGACATTTTGAACCATTTTTTGTAGAGTCCAAAAATCAATTTTCTGATGAAAAACGATTACCACGGACCTGTCGAACTTTCTCCAGGTGGTCAGTAATGGTGATTTCTTAATGTTTAATCTTTTGACTGTAAATAACTATTGCATGTGAATTATCACTTTTGGAACTAAAATAAGTGTGTTTAGAGTCATTTTCCTGCCCAAAATCAGTCAAAATAGAAGCTTCTGAGTAGGAGGAAAAGTCTGTAAAAATGGCAATTTTAGTCACTGTGAGGCTTTAAAAAGTGGTTATTCAACATGAGGCACAATCCAATTGACATTTTGAACCATTGTTTGTAGAGTCCCAAAAAATCAATTTTCTGATGAAAAATGACCTTGGACCTGTGAAACTTTCTCCAGGTCAGTAACGGTAATTTTTTAATATTTAATCTTTTGACTGTAAATGACTATTTCATGTGAATTATAACTTTTGGAAGTAAAATAAGTGTGTTTAGAGACACTTTCCTGTACAGAATTGGTCAAAATAGAAGCTTCTCAGTAAGGGGAAAAGTCTGTAAAAATGGCAATTTTGGTCACTGTGAGGCTTAAAAAAGTGGTGATTCGACATGAGGCACAATCCAATTTACATTTTGAATCATTTTTTGTAGAGTCCAAAAAATCAATTTTCTGATGAAAAATGATGTCCCTGGACACGTCGAACTTTCTCCAGATGGTCAGTAATGGTGATTTTGTAATGTTAATCTTTTGACTGTAAATGACTACTGCATGTTAATTATAACTTCTGAAACTAAAATAAGTGTGTTTAGAGTCAATTTCCTGCCCGAAATAGTTCAAAATAGAAGCTTCTGAGTAGGAGGAAAAGTCTGTAAAAATGGCAATTTTGGTCACTGTGAGGCTTTATAAAGTGGTTAATCAACATGAGGCACAATCCAATTGACATTTTGAATCATTTTTTGTAGAGTCCAAAAATCAATTTTCTGATGAAAAACGATTACCACGGGCCTGTCGAACTTTATCCAGATGGTCATTAATGGTGATTTTTTAATGTTTAATCTTTTGACTGTAAAAAAGTATTGCATGTGAACTTACAACTTTTGGAACTAAATAAGTGTGTTTAGAGTTATTTTCCTGCCCGAAATACGTCAAAATAGAAGCTTCTTAGTAAGGGGAAAAGTCTGTAAAAATGGCAATTTTGGTCACTGTGAGGCTTAAAAAAGTGATTATTCAACATGAGGCAGGCTCCAGTTGACATTTTGAATCATTTTTTGTAGAGTCCAAAAAATCAATTTTCTGATGAAAAACGATGATCCCGGACCTGTACAACTTTCTCCATATGGTCGATAAGAGTGATTTTTTAATGTTTAATCTTATGACAGTAAAAAAGTATTGCAGGTGAACTTACAACTTTTGGAACTAAATAAGTATGTTTAGTGTCATTTTCCTGCCCAAAATTGGTCAAATTAGAAGCTTCTGAGTAGGAGGAAAAGTCAGTAAAAATGGCAATTTTGGTCACTGTGAGGCTTTATAAAGTGGTTATTCAACATGAGGCACAATCCAATTGACATTTTGAACCATTGTTTGTAGAGTCCAAAAAAATCAACTTTCTGATGAAAAATGATGACCCCGGACCTGTCGAACTTTCTCCAGATGGTCAGTAATCTTGATTTTTTAATGTTTAATCTTTTGATTGTAAATAACTATTGGATGTGAATTTTCACTTTTGGAACAAAAATAAGTGTGTTTAGAGTCATTTTCCTGCCCAAAATTTGTCAAAATAGAAGATTCTGAGTAAGGGGAAAAGTATGTAAAAATGGCAATTTTGGTCACTGTGAGGCTTAAAAAAGTGATTATTCAACATGAGGCAGGCTCCAATTGACATTTTGAATCAGTTTTTGTAAAGTCCAAAAATCAATTTTCTGATGAAAAACGATTACCACGGACCTGTCGAACTTTCTCCAGATGGTCAGTAATCGTGATTTTTTAATGTTTAATCTTTTGACTGTAAATAACTATTGCATGTGAATTATCACTTTTGGAACTAAAATAAGTGTGTTTAGAATCATTTTCCTGCCCGAAATCAGACAAAATAGAAGCTTCTGAGTAGGAGGAAAAGTCTGTAAAAATGGCAATTTTGGTCCCTGTGAGGTTTTAAAAAGTGGTTATTCAACATGAGGCACAATCCAATTGACATTTTGAACCATTGTTTGTAGAGTCCAAAAAAATCAACTTTCTGATGAAAAATGATGACCTTGGACCTGTCAAACTTTCTCCAGAAAGGTCAGCAACGGTAATTTTTTAATATTTAATCTTTTGACTTTAAATGACTATTGCATGTGAATTATAAATTTGGAACTAAAATAAGTGTGTTTAGAGACACTTTCCTGTACAGAATTGGTCAAAATAGAAGCTTCTCAGTAAGGGGAAAAGTCTGTAAAAATGGCAATTTTGGTCATTGTGAGGCTTAAAAAAGTGGTGATTCGACATGAATCCAATTTACATTTTGAATCATTTTTTGTAGAGTCAAAAAAATCAATTTTTAGATGAAAAACGATAACCCCGGACCTGTTCAACTTTCTCCAGATGGTCGGTAATCGTGATTTTTTAATGTTTAATCTTTTGACTGTAAAAAAGTATTGCATGTGAACTTACAACTTTTGGAACTAAATAAGTGTGTTTAGAGTTATTTTCCTGCCTGAAATACGTCAAAATAGAAGCTTCTTAGTAAGGGGAAAAGTCTGTAAAAATGGCAATTTTGGTCACTGTGAGGCTTAAAAAGTGATTATTCAACATGAGGCAGGCTCCAGTTGACATTTTGAATCATTTTTTGTAGAGTCCAAAAATCAATTTTCTGATGAAAAACGATGATCCCGGACCTGTACAACTTTCTCCAGATGGTCGATAATAGTGATTTTTTAATGTTTAATCTTTTGACTGTAAAAAAGTATTGCAGGTGAACTTACAACTTTTGGAACTAAATAAGTATGTTTAGTGTCATTTTCCTGCCCAAAATTGGTCAAATTAGAAGCTTCTGAGTAGGAGGAAAAGTCTGTAAAAATGGCAATTTTGGTCACTGTGAGGCTTTATAAAGTGGTTATTCAACATGAGGCACAATCCAATTGACATTTTGATTCATTTTTTGTAGAGTCCAAAAAAAATCAATTTTCTGATGAAAAACGATGTCCCCGGACCTGTCAAACTTTCTCCCGATGGTCAGTAATGGTGATTTTTTAATGTTTAACTTTTGACTGTGAATAACTATTGCATGTAAATTATCACTTTTGGAACTATTATCAGTGTGTTTAGAGTCAATTTCCTGCCCGAAATAGTTCAAAATAGAAGCTTGTGAGTAGGAGGAAAAGTCTGTAAAAATGGCAATTTTGGTCACTGTAAGGCTTTAAAAGTGGTTATTCAACATGAGGCACGATCCAATTAATATTTTGAATCATTTTTTGTAGAGTCAAAAAAATCAATTTTCAGATGAAAAACGATGACCCCGGACCTGTTCAACTTTCTCCAGATGGTCGGTAATCGTGATTTTTTAATGTTTAATCTTTTGACTGTAAATAACTATTGCATGTGAATTATCACTTTTGGAACTAAAATAAGTGTGTTAAGAGACATTTTCCTGCCCAAAATCGGTCAAAAAAGAAGCTTCAGAGTAGGAGGAAAAGTCTGTAAAAATGGCAATTTTGGTCACTGTGAGGCTCAAAAAAGTGATTATTCATCATGAGACACAATCCAATTGACATTTTGAATCATTTTTTGTACAGTCCAAAAAATCAATTTTCTGATGAAAAACGATGACCCGGACCTGTCAACCTTTCTCCAGATGGTCAAGAATTTTGATTTTTTAATGTTTAATCTTTTGACTGCACATGACTATTGCATGTGAATTATTACGCTTGGAACTAAAATAAGTGTGTTTAGAGTAATTTTTCTGCCCTAAATTGGTAAAAATAATAGCTTCTGAGTAGGAGGAAAAGTCTGTAAAAATGGCAATTTTGGTCACTGTGAGGCTTTAAAAAGTGGTTATTCAACATGAGGCATGATCCAATTGACATTTTGAATCATTTTTGTACAGTCCAAAAAAATCAATTTTCTGGTGAAAAACGATGACCCCGGACCTGTCGAACTTTCTCCAAATGGTCAGCAATAGTGATTTTTTAATGTTTAATCTTTTGACTGTAAAAAACTATTGCATATGAATTATCACTTTTGGAACTAAAATAAGTGTGTTTAGAGTCATTTTCCTGCTCAAAATAGGTCAAAAAAGAAGCTTCTGAGTGGAGGCAAAGTCTGTCAAAATGGCAATTTTGGTCACTGTGAGGCTTAAAAAAGTGGTTATTCATCATGAGGCACAATCCAATTGACACTTTGAACCATTTTTAGTAGAGTTCAAAAAAATCAATTTTCTGGTGAAAAATGATGACCACGGACTTGTCGAACTTTCTCCAAATGGTCAGTAATAGTGATTTTTTAATGTTTAATCTTTTGACTGTAAAAAACTATTGCATATGAATTATCACTTTTTAACTAAAATAAGTGTGTTAAGAGACATTTTCCTGCCCAAAATCGGTCAAAAAAGAAGCTTCAGAGTAGGAGGAAAAGTCTGTAAAAATGGCAATTTTGGTCACTGTGAGGCTTAAAAAATGGTTATTCAACATGAGGCACAATCCAATTGACATTTTTAACCATTTTTTGTAGAGTCCAAAAAAATCAATTTTCTGATGAAAAATGGTGACCCCGGACCTGTCGAACTTTCTCCAGAAGGTCAGTAATGGTAATTTTTTAATGTTAAATCTTTTTACTGTAAATGACTATTGGTTGTGAATTATAACGTTTGGAACTAAAATTAGTGTGTAGAGTAATTTTTCTGCCCTAAATTGGTAAAAATAATAGTTTCTGAGTAGGAGGAAAAGTCTGTAAAAATGGTAATTTTGGTCACTGTGAGGCTTAAAAAGTGGTTATTCAACATGAGGCACTATCCAATTGACATTTTGAATCATTTTTGTACAGTCCAAAAATCAATTTTCTGGTGAAAAACAATGACCCTCAACCTGTCGAACTTTCTCCAAATGGTCAGTAATAGTGATTTTTTAATGTTTAATCTTTTGACTGTAAATGACCATTGCATGTGAATTATAACGTTTGGAACTAAAATAAGTGTGTTTAGAGTCATTTTCCTGCCCAAAATAGGTAAAAAAAGAAGCTTCTGAGTAGGAGGAAAAGTCTGTAAAAATGGAAATTTTGGTCACTGTGAGGCTTTAAAAAGTGGTTATTCAACATGAGGCACGATCCAATTGACATTTTGAATCATTTTTGTACAGTCCAAAAAATCAATTATCTAGTGAAAAACGATGACCCCGGACCTGTCAACCTTTCTCCAGATGGTCAAGAATTTTGATTTTTTAATGTTTAATCTTTTGACTGCACATGACTATTGCATGTGAATTATTACGCTTGGAACTAAAATAAGTGTGTTTAGAGTAATTTTTCTGCCCTAAATTGGTAAAAATAATAGCTTCTGAGTAGGAGGAAAAGTCTGTAAAAATGGCAATTTGGACACTGTGAGGCTTTAAAAAGTGGTTATTCAACATGAGGCATGATCCAATTGACATTTTGAATCATTTTTGTACAGTCCCAAAAAATCAATTTTCTGGTGAAAAACGATGACCCCGGACCTGTCGAACTTTCTCCATATGGTCAGTAATAGTGATTGTTTAATGTTTAATCTTTTGACTGTAAATAACTATTGCATGTGAATTATCACTTTTGGAACTAAAATTAGTGTGTTTAGAGTTATTTTTCTGCCCAAAATAGGTCACAAAAGAAGCTTCTGAGTAGTAGGGAAAAGTCTGTAAAAATTGCAATTTTGGTCACTGTGAGGCTTAAAAAAATGGTTATTCAACATGAGGCACAATCCAATTGACATTTTTAACCATTTTTTGTAGAGTCCAAAAAAATCAATTTTCTGATGAAAAATGGTGACCCCGGACCTGTCGAACTTTCTCCAGAAGGTCAGTAATGGTAATTTTTTAATGTTAAATCTTTTTACTGTAAATGACTATTGGTTGTGAATTATAACGTTTGGAACTAAAATTAGTGTGTAGAGTAATTTTTCTGCCCTAAATTGGTAAAAATAATAGCTTCTGAGTAGGAGGAAAAGTCTGTAAAAATGGTAATTTTGGTCACTGTGAGGCTTAAAAAAGTGGTTATTCAACATGAGGCACTATCCAATTGACATTTGGAATCATTTTTTGTACAGTCCTAAAAAACAATTTTCTGATGAAAAACGATGACCTGTCAAACTTTCTCCAGATGGTCAGTAATGATGATTTTTTAATGTTTCATCTTTTGACTGTAAACAACTATTGCATATGAATTATCACTTTTGGAACTAAAATAAGTGTGTTTAGAGTAATTTTTCTGCCCTAAATTGGTCAAAATAATAGCTTCTGAGTAGGAGGAAAAGTCTGTAAAAATGGCAATTTTGGTCACTGTGAAGCTTTAAAAAGTGGTTATTCAACATGAGGCATGATCCAATTGACATTTTGAATCATTTTTGTACAGTCCAAAAAAATCAATTTTCTGGTGAAAAACGATGACCTCGGACCTGACGAACTTTCTCCATATGGTCAGTAATAGTGATTTTTTAATGTTTAATCTTTTGACTGTAAATAACTATTGCATGTGAATTATCACTTTTGGAACTAAAATAAGTGTGTTTAGAGTCATTTTTCTGCCCAAAATAGGTCAAAAAAGAAGCTTCTGAGTAGGAGGAAAAGTCTGTAAAAATTGCAATTTTGGTCACTGTGAGGGTTAAAAAAGTGGTTATTCAATATGAGGCACAATCCAATTGACATTTTTAACCATTTTTTGTAGAGTCCCAAAAAATCAATTTTCTGATGAAAAATGATGACCCCGGACCTGTCGAACTTTCTCCAGAAGGTCAGTAATGGTAATTTTTTAATGTTTAATCTTTTGACTGTAAATGACTATTGCATGTGAATTATAACGTTTGGAACTAAAATTTGTGTGTTTAGAGTAATTTTTCTGCCTTAAATTGGTAAAAATAATAGCTTCTGAGTAGGAGGAAAAGTCTGTAAACATGATAATTTTGGTCACTGTGAGGCTTAAAAAGTGGTTATTCAACATGAGGCACGATCCAATTGACATTTTGAATCATTTTTGTACAGTCCAAAAAAATCAATTATCTAGTGAAAAACGATGACCTTCAACATGTCGAACTTTCTCCATATGGTCAGTAATAGTGATTTTTTAATGTTTAATCTTTTGACTGTAAATGACCATTGCATGTGAATTATAACGTTTGGAACTAAAATAAGTGTGTTTAGAGTCATTTTCCTGCCCAAAATAGGTCAAAAAAGAAGCTTGTGAGTAGGAGGAAAAGTCTGTAAAAATGGCAATTTTGGTCACTGTGAGGCTTTAAAAAGTGGTTATTCAACATGAGGCATGATCCAATTGACATTTTGAATCATTTTTGTACAGTCCAAAAAAATCAATTATCTAGTGAAAAACGATGACCCCGGACCTGTCGAACTTTCTCCATATGGTCAGTAATAGTGATTTTTTAATGTTTAATCTTTTGACTGTAAATAACTATTGCATGTGAATTATCACTTTTGGAACTAAAATAAGTGTGTTTAGAGTCATTTTTCTGCCCAAAATAGGTCAAAAAGAAGCTTCTGAGTAGGAGGAAAAGTCTGTAAAAATTGCAATTTTGGTCACTGTGAGGGTTAAAAAAAGTGGTTATTCAACATGAGGCACAATCCAATTGACATTTTTAACCATTTTTTGTAGAGTCCAAAAAAATTAATTTTCTGATGAAAAATGATGACCCCGGACCTGTCGAACTTTCTCCAGAAGGTCAGTAATGATAATTTTTTAATGTTTAATCTTTTGACTGTAAATGACTATTGCATGTGAATTATAACGTTTGGAACTAAAATTAGTGTGTTTAGAGTAATCTTTCTGCCTTAAATTGATAAAAATAATAGCTTCTGAGTAGGAGGAAAAGTCTGTAAAAATTGTAATTTTGGTCACTGTGAGGCTTAAAAAAGTGGTTATTCAACATGAGGCACGATCCAATTGACATTTTGAATCATTTTTGTACAGTCCAAAAAATCAATTTTCTGATGAAAAACGATGACCCCGGACCTGTCAAACTTTCTCCAGATGGTCAGTAATGGTGATTTTTAATGTTTCATCTTTTGACTGTAAACAACTATTGCATATGAATTATCACTTTTGGAACTAAAATAAGTGTGTTTAGAGTAATTTTTCTGCCCTAAATTGGTAAAAATAATAGCTTCTGAGTAGGAGGAAAAGTCTGTAAAAATGGCAATTTTGGTCACTGTGAGGCTTTAAAAAGTGGTTATTCAACATGAGGCATGATCCAATTGACATTTTGAATCATCTTTGTACTGTCCAAAAAAATCAATTTTCTGGTGAAAAATGGTGACCCCGGACCTGTCAAACTTTCTCCAGAAGGTCAGTAATGGTAATTTTTTAATGTTTAATCTTTTGACTGTAAATGACTATTGCATATGAATTATAACGTTTGGAACTAAAATTAGTGTGTTTAGAGTAATTTTTCTGCCCTAAATTGGTAAAAATAATAGCTTCTGAGTAGGAGGAAAAGTCTGTAAAAATGGCAATTTTGGTCACTGTGAGGCTTTAAAAAGTGGTTATTCAACATGAGGCACGATCCAATTGACATTTTGAATCATTTTTTCTACAGTCCAAAAAAATCAATTTTCTGATGAAAAACAATAACCCGGACCTGTCAAACTTTCTCCAGATGGTCAAGAATTTTGATTTTTTAATGTTTAATCTTTTGACTGTAAATAACTATTGCATGTGAATTATCACTTTTGGAACTAAAATTAGTGTGTTTAGAGTTATTTTTCTGCCCAAAATAGGTCACAAAAGAAGCTTCTGAGTAGGAGGAAAAGTCTGTAAAAATTGCAATTTTGGTCACTGTGAGGCTTAAAAAATGGTTATTCAACATGAGGCACAATCCAATTGACATTTTTAACCATTTTTTGTAGAGTCCAAAAAAATCAATTTTCTGATGAAAAATGGTGACCCCGGACCTGTCGAACTTTCTCCAGAAGGTCAGTAATGGTAATTTTTTAATGTTAAATCTTTTTACTGTAAATGACTATTGGTTGTGAATTATAACGTTTGGAACTAAAATTAGTGTGTAGAGTAATTTTTCTGCCCTAAATTGGTAAAAATAATAGCTTCTGAGTAGGAGGAAAAGTCTGTAAAAATGGTAATTTTGGTCACTGTGAGGCTTAAAAAGTGGTTATTCAACATGAGGCACTATCCAATTGACATTTTGAATCATTTTTGTACAGTCCAAAAAATCAATTTTCTGATGAAAAACGATGACCCCGGACCTGTCAAACTTTCTCCAGATGGTCAGTAATGGTGATTTTTTAATGTTTCATCTTTTGACTGTAAACAACTATTGCATATGAATTATCACTTTTGGAACTAAAATAAGTGTGTTTAGAGTAATTTTTCTGCCCTAAATTGGTCAAAATAATAGCTTCTGAGTAGGAGGAAAAGTCTGTAAAAATGGCAATTTTGGTCACTGTGAAGCTTTAAAAAGTGGTTATTCAACATGAGGCATGATCCAATTGACATTTTGAATCATTTTTGTACAGTCCAAAAAAATCAATTTTCTGGTGAAAAACGATGACCCCGGACCTGACGAACTTTCTCCATATGGTCAGTAATAGTGATTTTTTAATGTTTAATCTTTTGACTGTAAATAACTATTGCATGTGAATTATCACTTTTGGAACTAAAATAAGTGTGTTTAGAGTCATTTTTCTGCCCAAAATAGGTCAAAAAGAAGCTTCTGAGTAGGAGGAAAAGTCTGTAAAAATTGCAATTTTGGTCACTGTGAGGCTTAAAAAAGTGGTTATTCATCATGAGGCACAGTCCAATTGACACTTTGAACCATTTTTTGTAGAGTTAAAAAAATCAATTTTCTGGTGAAAAATGATGACCACGGACCTGTCGAACTTTCTCCAAATGGTCAGTAATAGTGATTTTTTAATGTTTAATCTTTTGACTGTAAAAAACTATTGCATATGAATTATCACTTTTGGAACTAAAATAAGTGTGTTTAGAGTCATTTTCCTGCTCAAAATAGGTCAAAAAAGAAGCTTCTGAGTGGAGGAAAAGTCTGTAAAAATGGCAATTTTGGTCACTGTGAGGCTTAAAAAGTGGTTATTCATCATGAGGCACAATCCAATTGACACTTTGAACCATTTTTAGTAGAGTTCAAAAAAATCAATTTTCTGGTGAAAAATGATGACCACGGACTTGTCGAACTTTCTCCAAATGGTCAGTAATAGTGATTTTTAATGTTTAATCTTTTGACTGTAAAAACTATTGCATATGAATTATCACTTTTGGAACTAAAATAAGTGTGTTAAGAGACATTTTCCTGCCCAAAATCGGTCAAAAAAGAAGCTTCAGAGTAGGAGGAAAAGTCTGTAAAAATGGCAATTTTGGTCACTGTGAGGCTTAAAAAAGTGGTTATTCATCATGAGGCACAATCCAATTGACATTTTGAATCATTTTTTGTACAGTCCAAAAAATCAATTTTCTGATGAAAAACGATGACCCGGACCTGTCAACCTTTCTCCAGATGGTCAAGAATTTTGATTTTTTAATGTTTAATCTTTTGACTGCACATGACTATTGC
This sequence comes from Calotriton arnoldi, assembly GCA_963921515.1. Taxonomy (NCBI): domain Eukaryota; kingdom Metazoa; phylum Chordata; class Amphibia; order Caudata; family Salamandridae; genus Calotriton; species Calotriton arnoldi. Next base: position 264,879 of record CAWUFW010015351.1, on the reverse strand, counting down.
ATGTGAATTATTACGCTTGGAACTAAAATAAGTGTGTTTAGAGTAATTTTTCTGCCCTAAATTGGTAAAAATAATAGCTTCTGAGTAGGAGGAAAAGTCTGTAAAAATGGCAATTTTGGTCACTGTGAGGCTTTAAAAAGTGGTTATTCAACATGAGGCATGATCCAATTGACATTTTGAATCATTTTTGTACAGTCCAAAAAATCAATTTTCTGGTGAAAAACGATGACCCCGGACCTGTCGAACTTTCTCCATATGGTCAGTAATAGTGATTGTTTAATGTTTAATCTTTTGACTGTAAATAACTATTGCATGTGAATTATCACTTTTGGAACTAAAATTAGTGTGTTTAGAGTTATTTTTCTGCCCAAAATAGGTCAAAAAGAAGCTTCTGAGTAGGAGGAAAAGTCTGTAAAAATTGCAATTTTGGTCACTGTGAGGCTTAAAAAATGGTTATTCAACATGAGGCACAATCCAATTGACATTTTTAACCATTTTTTGTAGAGTCCAAAAAAATCAATTTTCTGATGAAAAATGATGACCCCGGACCTGTCGAACTTTCTCCAGAAGGTCAGTAATGGTAATTTTTTAATGTTAAATCTTTTCACTGTAAATGACTATTGGTTGTGAATTATAACGTTTGGAACTAAAATTAGTGTGTAGAGTAATTTTTCTGCCCTAAATTGGTAAAAATAATAGCTTCTGAGTAGGAGGAAAAGTCTGTAAAAATGGTAATTTTGGTCACTGTGAGGCTTAAAAAAGTGGTTATTCAACATGAGGCACTATCCAATTGACATTTTGAATCATTTTTGTACAGTCCAAAAATCAATTTTCTGATGAAAAACGATGACCCCGGACCTGTCAAACTTTCTCCAGATGGTCAGTAATGGTGATTTTTTAATGTTTCATCTTTTGACTGTAAACAACTATTGCATATGAATTATCACTTTTGGAACTAAAATAAGTGTGTTTAGAGTAATTTTTCTGCCCTAAATTGGTCAAAATAATAGCTTCTGAGTAGGAGGAAAAGTCTGTAAAAATGGCAATTTTGGTCACTGTGAAGCTTTAAAAAGTGGTTATTCAACATGAGGCATGATCCAATTGACATTTTGAATCATTTTTGTACAGTCCAAAAACTCAATTTTCTGGTGAAAAACGATGACCCCCGGACCTGACGAACTTTCTCCATATGGTCAGTAATAGTGATTTTATAATGTTTCATCTTTTGACTGTAAATAACTATTGCATGTGAATTATCACTTTTGGAACTAAAATAAGTGTGTTTAGAGTCATTTTTCTGCCCAAAATAGGTCAAAAAAGAAACTTCTGAGTAGGAGGAAAAGTCTGTAAAAATTGCAATTTTGGTCACTGTGAGGGTTAAAAAGTGGTTATTCAACATGGGGCACAATCCAATTGACATTTTTAACCATTTTTTGTAGAGTCCAAAAAAATCAATTTTCTGATGAAAAATGATGACCCCGGACCTGTCGAACTTTCTCCAGAAGGTCAGTAATGGTAATTTTTTAATGTTTAATCTTTTGACTGTAAATGACTATTGCATGTGAATTATAACGTTTGGAACTGAAATTAGTGTGTTTAGAGTAATCTTTCTGCCTTAAATTGGTAAAAATAATAGCTTCTGAGTAGGAGGAAAAGTCTGTAAAAATGGTAATTTTGATCACTGTGAGGCTTAAAAAAGTGGTTATTCAACATGAGGCACGATCCAATTGACATTTTGAATCATTTTTGTACAGTCCAAAAAATCAATTTTCTGGTGAAAAACGATGACCCTCAACCTGTCGAACTTTCTACATATGGTCAGTAATAGTGATTTTTTAATGTTTAATCTTTTGACTGTAAAAAACTATTGCATATGAATTATCACTTTTGGAACTAAAATAAGTGTGTTAAGAGACATTTTCCTGCCCAAAATCGGTCAAAAAAGAAGCTTCTGAGTAGGAGGAAAAGTCTGTAAAAATTGCAATTTTGGTCACTGTGAGGCTTAAAAAGTGGTTATTCATCATGAGGCACAGTCCAATTGACACTTTGAACCATTTTTTGTAGAGTTCAAAAAAATCAATTTTCTGGTGAAAAATGATGACCACGGACCTGTCGAACTTTCTCCAAATGGTCAGTAATAGTGATTTTTTAATGTTTAATCTTTTGACTGTAAAAAACTATTGCATATGAATTATCACTTTTGGAACTAAAATAAGTGTGTTTAGAGTCATTTTCCTGCTCAAAATAGGTCAAAAAAGAAGCTTCTGAGTGGAGGAAAAGTCTGTAAAAATGGCAATTTTGGTCACTGTGAGGCTTAAAAAGTGGTTATTCATCATGAGGCACAATCCAATTGACACTTTAAACCATTTTTAGTAGAGTTCAAAAAAATCAATTTTCTGGTGAAAAATGATGACCACGGACTTGTCGAACTTTCTCCAAATGGTCAGTAATAGTGATTTTTTAATGTTTAATCTTTTGACTGTAAAAAACTATTGCATATGAATTATCACTTTTGGAACTAAAATAAGTGTGTTAAGAGACATTTTCCTGCCCAAAATCGGTCAAAAAAGAAGCTTCAGAGTAGGAGGAAAAGTCTGTAAAAATGGCAATTTTGGTCACTGTGAGGCTTAAAAAAGTGGTTATTCATCATGAGGCACAATCCAATTGACATTTTGAATCATTTTTTGTACAGTCCAAAAATCAATTTTCTGATGAAAAACGATGACCCGGACCTGTCAACCTTTCTCCAGATGGTCAAGAATTTTGATTTTTTAATGTTTAATCTTTTGACTGCACATGACTATTGCATGTGAATTATTACGCTTGGAACTAAAATAAGTGTGTTTAGAGTAATTGTTCTGCCCTAAATTGGTAAAAATAATAGCTTCTGAGTAGGAGGAAAAGTCTGTAAAAATGGCAATTTTGGTCACTGTGAGGCTTTAAAAAGTGGTTATTCAACATGAGGCATGATCCAATTGACATTTTGAATCATTTTTGTACAGTCCAAAAAAATCAATTTTCTGGTGAAAAACGATGACCCCGGACCTGTCGAACTTTCTCCATATGGTCAGTAATAGTGATTGTTTAATGTTTAATCTTTTGACTGTAAATAACTATTGCATGTGAATTATCACTTTTGGAACTAAAATTAGTGTGTTTAGAGTTATTTTTCTGCCCAAAATAGGTCAAAAAAGAAGCTTCTGAGTAGGAGGAAAAGTCTGTAAAAATTGCAATTTTGGTCACTGTGAGGCTTAAAAAATGGTTATTCAACATGAGGCACAATCCAATTGACATTTTTAACCATTTTTTGTAGAGTCCAAAAAATCAATTTTCTGATGAAAAATGATGACCCGGGGCCTGTCAAACTTTCTCCAGAAGGTCAGTAATGGTAATTTTTTAATGTTAAATCTTTTCACTGTAAATGACTATTGGTTGTGAATTATAACGTTTGGAACTAAAATTAGTGTGTAGAGTAATTTTTCTGCCCTAAATTGGTAAAAATAATAGCTTCTGAGTAGGAGGAAAAGTCTGTAAAAATGGTAATTTTGGTCACTGTGAGGCTTAAAAAGTGGTTATTCAACATGAGGCACTATCCAATTGACATTTTGAATCATTTTTGTACAGTCCAAAAATCAATTTTCTGATGAAAAACGATGACCCCGGACCTGTCAAACTTTCTCCAGATGGTCAGTAATGGTGATTTTTTAATGTTTCATCTTTTGACTGTAAACAACTATTGCATATGAATTATCACTTTTGGAACTAAAATAAGTGTGTTTAGAGTAATTTTTCTGCCCTAAATTGGTCAAAATAATAGCTTCTGAGTAGGAGGAAAAGTCTGTAAAAATGGCAATTTTGGTCACTGTGAAGCTTTAAAAAGTGGTTATTCAACATGAGGCATGATCCAATTGACATTTTGAATCATTTTTGTACAGTCCAAAAACTCAATTTTCTGGTGAAAAACGATGACCCCGGACCTGACGAACTTTCTCCATATGGTCAGTAATAGTGATTTTTTAATGTTTAATCTTTTGACTGTAAATAACTATTGCATGTGAATTATCACTTTTGGAACTAAAATAAGTGTGTTTAGAGTCATTTTTCTGCCCAAAATAGGTCAAAAAAGAAGCTTCTGAGTAGGAGGAAAAGTCTGTAAAAATTGCAATTTTGGTCACTGTGAGGGTTAAAAAGTGGTTATTCAACATGAGGCACAATCCAATTGACATTTTTAACCATTTTTTGTAGAGTCCAAAAAAATCAATTTTCTGATGAAAAATGATGACCCCGGACCTGTCGAACTTTCTCCAGAAGGTCAGTAATGGTAATTTTTTAATGTTTAATCTTTTGACTGTAAATGACTATTGCATGTGAATTATAACGTTTGGAACTGAAATTAGTGTGTTTAGAGTAATCTTTCTGCCTTAAATTGGTAAAAATAATAGCTTCTGAGTAGGAGGAAAAGTCTGTAAAAATGGTAATTTTGATCACTGTGAGGCTTAAAAAGTGGTTATTCAACATGAGGCACGATCCAATTGACATTTTGAATCATTTTTGTACAGTCCAAAAAATCAATTTTCTGGTGAAAAACGATGACCCTCAACCTGTCGAACTTTCTACATATGGTCAGTAATAGTGATTTTTTAATGTTTAATCTTTTGACTGTAAAAAACTATTGCATATGAATTATCACTTTTGGAACTAAAATAAGTGTGTTAAGAGACATTTTCCTGCCCAAAATCGGTCAAAAAAGAAGCTTCAGAGTAGGAGGAAAAGTCTGTAAAAATGGCAATTTTGGTCACTGTGAGGCTTAAAAAAGTGGTTATTCATCATGAGGCACAATCCATTTGACATTTTGAATCATTTTTTGTACAGTCCAAAAAATCAATTTTCTGATGAAAAACGATGACCCGGACCTGTCAACCTTTCTCCAGATGGTCAAGAATTTTGATTTTTTAATGTTTAATCTTTTGACTGCACATGACTATTGCATGTGAATTATTACGCTTGGAACTAAAATAAGTGTGTTTAGAGTAATTTTTCTGCCCTAAATTGGTAAAAATAATAGCTTCTGAGTAGGAGGAAAAGTCTGTAAAAATGGCAATTTTGGTCACTGTGAGGCTTTAAAAAGTGGTTATTCAACATGAGGCATGATCCAATTGACATTTTGAATCATTTTTGTACAGTCCAAAAAAATCAATTTTCTGGTGAAAAACGATGACCCCGGACCTGTCGAACTTTCTCCATATGGTCAGTAATAGTGATTGTTTAATGTTTAATCTTTTGACTGTAAATAACTATTGCATTTGAATTATCACTTTTGGAACTAAAATTAGTGTGTTTAGAGTTATTTTTCTGCCCAAAATAGGTCAAAAAAGAAGCTTCTGAGTAGGAGGAAAAGTCTGTAAAAATTGCAATTTTGGTCACTGTGAGGCTTAAAAAGTGGTTATTCATCATGAGGCACAGTCCAATTGACACTTTGAACCATTTTTTGTAGAGTTCAAAAAAATCAATTTTCTGGTGAAAAATGATGACCACGGACCTGTCGAACTTTCTCCAAATGGTCAGTAATAGTGATTTTTTAATGTTTAATCTTTTGACTGTAAAAAACTATTGCATATGAATTATCACTTTTGGAACTAAAATAAGTGTGTTTAGAGTCATTTTCCTGCTCAAAATAGGTCAAAAAAGAAGCTTCTGAGTGGAGGAAAAGTCTGTAAAAATGGCAATTTTGGTCACTGTGAGGCTTAAAAAAGTGGTTATTCATCATGAGGCACAATCCAATTGACACTTTGAACCATTTTTAGTAGAGTTCAAAAAAATCAATTTTCTGGTGAAAAATGATGACCACGGACTTGTCGAACTTTCTCCAAATGGTCAGTAATAGTGATTTTTTAATGTTTAATCTTTTGACTGTAAAAAACTATTGCATATGAATTATCACTTTTGGAACTAAAATAAGTGTGTTAAGAGACATTTTCCTGCCCAAAATCGGTCAAAAAGAAGCTTCAGAGTAGGAGGAAAAGTCTGTAAAAATGGCAATTTTGGTCACTGTGAGGCTTAAAAAAGTGGTTATTCATCATGAGGCACAATCCAATTGACATTTTGAATCATTTTTTGTACAGTCCAAAAAATCAATTTTCTGATGAAAAACGATGACCCGGACCTGTCAACCTTTCTCCAGATGGTCAAGAATTTTGATTTTTTAATGTTTAATCTTTTGACTGCACATGACTATTGCATGTGAATTATTACGCTTGGAACTAAAATAAGTGTTTAGAGTAATTTTTCTGCCCTAAATTGGTAAAAATAATAGCTTCTGAGTAGGAGGAAAAGTCTGTAAAAATGGCAATTTTGGTCACTGTGAGGCTTTAAAAAGTGGTTATTCAACATGAGGCATGATCCAATTGACATTTTGAATCATTTTTGTACAGTCCCAAAAATCAATTTTCTGGTGAAAAACGATGACCCCGGACCTGTCGAACTTTCTCCATATGGTCAGTAATAGTGATTGTTTAATGTTTAATCTTTTGACTGTAAATAACTATTGCATGTGAATTATCACTTTTGGAACTAAAATTAGTGTGTTTAGAGTTATTTTTCTGCCCAAAATAGGTCACAAAAGAAGCTTCTGAGTAGGAGGAAAAGTCTGTAAAAATTGCAATTTTGGTCACTGTGAGGCTTAAAAAAATGGTTATTCAACATGAGGCACAATCCAATTGACATTTTTAACCATTTTTTGTAGAGTCCCAAAAAAATCAATTTTCTGATGAAAAATGGTGACCCCGGACCTGTCGAACTTTCTCCAGAAGGTCAGTAATGGTAATTTTTTAATGTTAAATCTTTTTACTGTAAATGACTATTGGTTGTGAATTATAACGTTTGGAACTAAAATTAGTGTGTAGAGTAATTTTTCTGCCCTAAATTGGTAAAAATAATAGCTTCTGAGTAGGAGGAAAAGTCTGTAAAAATTGTAATTTTGGTCACTGTGAGGCTTAAAAAAATGGTTATTCAACATGAGGCACAATCCAATTGACATTTTTAACCATTTTTTGTAGAGTCCAAAAAAATCAATTTTCTGATGAAAAATGGTGACCCCGGACCTGTCGAACTTTCTCCAGAAGGTCAGTAATGGTAATTTTTTAATGTTAAATCTTTTTACTGTAAATGACTATTGGTTGTGAATTATAACGTTTGGAACAAAAATTAGTGTGTAGAGTAATTTTTCTGCCCTAAATTGGTAAAAATAATAGCTTCTGAGTAGGAGGAAAAGTCTGTAAAAATTGCAATTTTGGTCACTGTGAGGGTTAAAAAGTGGTTATTCAACATGAGGCACAATCCAATTGACATTTTTAACCATTTTTTGTAGAGTCCCAAAAAATCAATTTTCTGATGAAAAATGATGACCCCGGACCTGTCAAACTTTCTCCAGAAGGTCAGTAATGGTAATTTTTTAATGTTTAATCTTTTGACTGTAAATGACTATTGCATGTGAATTATAACGTTTGGAACTAAAATTAGTGTGTTTAGAGTAATTTTTCTGCCTTAAATTGGTAAAAATAATAGCTTCTGAGTAGGAGGAAAAGTCTGTAAAAATGGTAATTTTGGTCACTGTGAGGCTTAAAAAAGTGGTTATTCAACATGAGGCACGATCCAATTGACATTTTGAATCATTTTTGTACAGTCCAAAAATCAATTTTCTGATGAAAAACGATGACCCCGGACCTGTCAAACTTTCTCCAGATGGTCAGTAATGGTGATTTTTTAATGTTTAATGTTTTGACTATAAACAACTATTGCATATGAATTATCACTTTTGGAACTAAAATAAGTGTGTTTAGAGTCATTTTTCTGCCCAAAATAGGTCAAAAAAGAAGCTTCTGAGTAGGAGGAAAAGTCTGTAAAAATTGCAATTTTGGTCACTGTGAGGGTTAAAAAAAGTGGTTATTCAACATGAGGCACAATCCAATTGACATTTTTAACCATTTTTTGTAGAGTCCCAAAAAATATATTTTCTGATGAAAAATGATGACCCCGGACCTGTCGAACTTTCTCCAGAAGGTCAGTAATGGTAATTTTTTAATGTTTAATCTTTTGACTGTAAATGACTATTGCATGTGAATTATAACGTTTGGAACTAAAATTAGTGTGTTTAGAGTAATCTTTCTGCCTTAAATTGGTAAAAATAATAGCTTCTGAGTAGGAGTAAAAGTCTGTATAAATGGTAATTTTGGTCACTGTGAGGCTTAAAAAAGTGGTTATTCAACATGAGGCACGATCCAATTGACATTTTGAATCATTTTTGTACAGTCCAAAAAATAAATTTTCTGGTGAAAAACGATGACCCTCAACCTGTCGAACTTTCTCCATATGGTCAGTAATAGTGATTGTTTAATGTTTAATCTTTTGACTGTAAATAACTATTGCATGTGAATTATCACTTTTGGAACTAAAATTAGTGTGTTTAGAGTTATTTTTCTGCCCAAAATAGGTCAAAAAGAAGCTTCTGAGTAGGAGGAAAAGTCTGTAAAAATTGCAATTTTGGTCACTGTGAGGCTTAAAAAAGTGGTTATTCATCATGAGGCACAGTCCAATTGACACTTTGAACCATTTTTTGTAGAGTTCAAAAAAATCAATTTTCTGGTGAAAAATGATGACCACGGACCTGTCGAACTTTCTCCAAATGGTCAGTAATAGTGATTTTTTAATGTTTAATCTTTTGACTGTAAAAAACTATTGCATATGAATTATCACTTTTGGAACTAAAATAAGTGTGTTTAGAGTCATTTTCCTGCTCAAAATAGGTCAAAAAAGAAGCTTCTGAGTGGAGGAAAAGTCTGTAAAAATGGCAATTTTGGTCACTGTGAGGCTTAAAAAAGTGGTTATTCATCATGAGGCACAATCCAATTGACACTTTGAACCATTTTTAGTAGAGTTCAAAAAAATCAATTTTCTGGTGAAAAATGATGACCACGGACTTGTCGAACTTTCTCCAAATGGTCAGTAATAGTGATTTTTTAATGTTTAATCTTTTGACTGTAAAAAACTATTGCATATGAATTATCACTTTTGGAACTAAAATAAGTGTGTTAAGAGACATTTTCCTGCCCAAAATCGGTCAAAAAAGAAGCTTCAGAGTAGGAGGAAAAGTCTGTAAAAATGGCAATTTTGGTCACTGTGAGGCTTAAAAAGTGGTTATTCATCATGAGGCACAATCCAATTGAAATTTTGAATCATTTTTTGTACAGTCCAAAAATCAATTTTCTGATGAAAACGATGACCCGGACCTGTCAACCTTTCTCCAGATGGTCAAGAATTTTGATTTTTTAATGTTTAATCTTTTGACTGCACATGACTATTGCATGTGAATTATTACGCTTGGAACTAAAATAAGTGTGTTTAGAGTAATTTTTCTGCCCTAAATTGGTAAAAATAATAGCTTCTGAGTAGGAGGAAAAGTCTGTAAAAATGGCAATTTTGGTCACTGTGAGGCTTTAAAAAGTGGTTATTCAACATGAGGCATGATCCAATTGACATTTTGAATCATTTTTGTACAGTCCCAAAAAATCAATTTTCTGGTGAAAACGATGACCCCGGACCTGTCGAACTTTCTCCAGAAGGTCAGTAATGGTAATTTTTTAATGTTAAATCTTTTTACTGTAAATGACTATTGGTTGTGAATTATAACGTTTGGAACTAAAATTAGTGTGTAGAGTAATTTTTCTGCCCTAAATTGGTAAAAATAATAGCTTCTGAGTAGGAGGAAAAGTCTGTAAAAATGGTAATTTTGGTCACTGTGAGGCTTAAAAAAGTGGTTATTCAACATGAGGCACTATCCAATTGACATTTTGAATCATTTTTGTACAGTCCAAAAAATCAATTTTCTGATGAAAAACGATGACCCCGGACCTGTCAAACTTTCTCCAGATGGTCAGTAATGGTGATTTTTTAATGTTTCATCTTTTGACTGTAAACAACTATTGCATATGAATTATCACTTTTGGAACTAAAATAAGTGTGTTTAGAGTAATTTTTCTGCCCTAAATTGGTCAAAATAATAGCTTCTGAGTAGGAGGAAAAGTCTGTAAAAATGGCAATTTTGGTCACTGTGAAGCTTTAAAAAGTGGTTATTCAACATGAGGCATGATCCAATTGACATTTTGAATCATTTTTGTACAGTCCAAAAACTCAATTTTCTGGTGAAAAACGATGACCCCGGACCTGACGAACTTTCTCCATATGGTCAGTAATAGTGATTTTTTAATGTTTAATCTTTTGACTGTAAATAACTATTGCATGTGAATTATCACTTTTGGAACTAAAATAAGTGTGTTTAGAGTCATTTTTCTGCCCAAAATAGGTCAAAAAAGAAGCTTCTGAGTAGGAGGAAAAGTCTGTAAAAATTGCAATTTTGGTCACTGTGAGGGTTAAAAAAGTGGTTATTCAACATGAGGCACAATCCAATTGACATTTTTAACCATTTTTTGTAGAGTCCAAAAAATCAATTTTCTGATGAAAAATGATGACCCCGGACCTGTCGAACTTTCTCCAGAAGGTCAGTAATGGTAATTTTTTAATGTTTAATCTTTTGACTGTAAATGACTATTGCATGTGAATTATAACATTTGGAACTAAAATTAGTGTGTTTAGAGTAATTTTTCTGCCTTAAATTGGTAAAAATAATAGCTTCTGAGTAGGAGGAAAAGTCTGTAAAAATGGTAATTTTGGTCACTGTGAGGCTTAAAAAGTGGTTATTCAACATGAGACACGATCCAATTGACATTTTGAATCATTTTTGTACAGTCCAAAAAATCTATTTTCTGATGAAAAACTATGACCCCAGGACCAGTCAAAGTTTCTCCAGATGGTCAGTAATGGTGATTTTTTAATGTTTAATCTTTTGACTATAAACAACTATTGCATGTGAATTATCACTTTTGGAACTAAAATAAGTGTGTTTAGAGTCATTTTTCTGCCCAAAATAGGTCAAAAAAGAAGCTTCTGAGTAGGAGGAAAAGTCTGTAAAAATTGCAATTTTGGTCACTGTGAGGGTTAAAAAAAGTGGTTATTCAACATGAGGCACAATCCAATTGACATTTTTAACCATTTTTTGTAGAGTCCAAAAAAATATATTTTCTGATGAAAAACGATGACCCCGGACCTGTCAAACTTTCTCCAGATGGTCAGTAATGGTGATTTTTTAATGTTTAATCTTTTGACTGTAAATGACTATTGCATGTGAATTATAACGTTTGGAACTGAAATTAGTGTGTTTAGAGTAATCTTTCTGCCTTAAATTGGTAAAAATAATAGCTTCTGAGTAGGAGGAAAAGTCTGTAAAAATGGTAATTTTGATCACTGTGAGGCTTAAAAAAGTGGTTATTCAACATGAGGCACGATCCAATTGACATTTTGAATCATTTTTGTACAGTCCAAAAAATCAATTTTCTGGTGAAAAACGATGACCCGGACCTGTCAACCTTTCTCCAGATGGTCAAGAATTTTGATTTTTTTAATGTTTAATCTTTTGACTGTAAAAAACTATTGCATATGAATTATCACTTTTGGAACTAAAATAAGTGTGTTAAGAGACATTTTCCTGCCCAAAATCGGTCAAAAAAGAAGCTTCAGAGTAGGAGGAAAAGTCTGTAAAAATGGCAATTTTGGTCACTGTGAGGCTTAAAAAAGTGGTTATTCATCATGAGGCACAATCCAATTGACATTTTGAATCATTTTTTGTACAGTCCAAAAAATCAATTTTCTGATGAAAAACGATGACCCTGGACCTGTCGAACTTTCTCCATATGGTCAGTAATAGTGATTGTTTAATGTTTAATCTTTTGACTGTAAATAACTATTGCATTTGAATTATCACTTTTGGAACTAAAATTAGTGTGTTTAGAGTTATTTTTCTGCCCAAAATAGGTCAAAAAAGAAGCTTCTGAGTGGAGGCAAAGTCTGTCAAAATGGCAATTTTGGTCACTGTGAGGCTTAAAAAAGTGGTTATTCATCATGAGGCACAATCCAATTGACACTTTGAACCATTTTTAGTAGAGTTCAAAAAAATCAATTTTCTGGTGAAAACGATGACCCGGACCTGTCAACCTTTCTCCAGATGGTCAAGAATTTTGATTTTTTTAATGTTTAATCTTTTGACTGCACATGACTATTGCATGTGAATTATTACGCTTGGAACTAAAATAAGTGTGTTTAGAGTAATTTTTCTGCCCTAAATTGGTAAAAATAATAGCTTCTGAGTAGGAGGAAAAGTCTGTAAAAATGGCAATTTTGGTCACTGTGAGGCTTTAAAAAGTGGTTATTCAACATGAGGCATGATCCAATTGACATTTTGAATCATTTTTGTACAGTCCAAAAAAATCAATTTTCTGGTGAAAAACGATGACCCTGGACCTGTCGAACTTTCTCCAGATGGTCAGTAATAGTGATTGTTTAATGTTTAATCTTTTGACTGTAAATAACTATTGCATTTGAATTATCACTTTTGGAACTAAAATTAGTGTGTTTAGAGTTATTTTTCTGCCCAAAATAGGTCAAAAAAGAAGCTTCTGAGTGGAGGCAAAGTCTGTCAAAATGGCAATTTTGGTCACTGTGAGGCTTAAAAAAGTGGTTATTCATCATGAGGCACAATCCAATTGACACTTTGAACCATTTTTAGTAGAGTTCAAAAAAATCAATTTTCTGGTGAAAAATGATGACCACGGACTTGTCGAACTTTCTCCAAATGGTCAGTAATAGTGATTTTTTAATGTTTAATCTTTTGACTGTAAAAAACTATTGCATATGAATTATCACTTTTTAACTAAAATAAGTGTGTTAAGAGACATTTTCCTGCCCAAAATCGGTCAAAAAAGAAGCTTCAGAGTAGGAGGAAAAGTCTGTAAAAATGGCAATTTTGGTCACTGTGAGGCTTAAAAAAATGGTTATTCAACATGAGGCACAATCCAATTGACATTTTTAACCATTTTTTGTAGAGTCCAAAAAAATCAATTTTCTGATGAAAAATGGTGACCCCGGACCTGTCGAACTTTCTCCAGAAGGTCAGTAATGGTAATTTTTTAATGTTAAATCTTTTTACTGTAAATGACTATTGGTTGTGAATTATAACGTTTGGAACTAAAATTAGTGTGTAGAGTAATTTTTCTGCCCTAAATTGGTAAAAATAATAGTTTCTGAGTAGGAGGAAAAGTCTGTAAAAATGGTAATTTTGGTCACTGTGAGGCTTAAAAAAGTGGTTATTCAACATGAGGCACTATCCAATTGACATTTTGAATCATTTTTGTACAGTCCAAAAAATCAATTTTCTGGTGAAAAACAATGACCCTCAACCTGTCGAACTTTCTCCATATGGTCAGTAATAGTGATTTTTTAATGTTTAATCTTTTGACTGTAAATGACCATTGCATGTGAATTATAACGTTTGGAACTAAAATAAGTGTGTTTAGAGTCATTTTCCTGCCCAAAATAGGTAAAAAAGAAGCTTCTGAGTAGGAGGAAAAGTCTGTAAAAATGGAAATTTTGGTCACTGTGAGGCTTTAAAAAGTGGTTATTCAACATGAGGCATGATCCAATTGACATTTTGAATCATTTTTGTACAGTCCAAAAAAATCAATTATCTAGTGAAAAACGATGACCCCGGACCTGTCGAACTTTCTCCATATGGTCAGTAATAGTGATTTTTTAATGTTTAATCTTTTGACTGTAAATAACTATTGCATGTGAATTATCACTTTTGGAACTAAAATAAGTGTGTTTAGAGTCATTTTTCTGCCCAAAATAGGTCAAAAAAGAAGCTTCTGAGTAGGAGGAAAGTCTGTAAAAATTGCAATTTTGGTCACTGTGAGGGTTAAAAAAGTGGTTATTCAACATGAGGCACAATCCAATTGACATTTTTAATCATTTTTTGTAGAGTCCAAAAAAATATATTTTCTGATGAAAAATGATGACCCCGGACCTGTCGAACTTTCTCCAGAAGGTCAGTAATGGTAATTTTTTAATGTTTAATCTTTTGACTGTAAATGACTATTGCATGTGAATTATAACGTTTGGAAATAAAATTAGTGTGTTTAGAGTAATCTTTCTGCCTTAAATTGGTAAAAATAATAGCTTCTGAGTAGGAGGAAAAGTCTGTAAAAATGGTAATTTTGGTCACTGTGAGGCTTAAAAAAGTGGTTATTCAACATGAGGCACGATCCAATTGACATTTTGAATCATTTTTGTACAGTCCAAAAATCAATTTTCTGATGAAAAACGATGACCCCGGACCTGTCAAACTTTCTCCAGATGGTCAGTAATGGTGATTTTTTAATGTTTCATCTTTTGACTGTAAACAACTATTGCATATGAATTATCACTTTTGGAACTAAAATAAGTGTGTTTAGAGTAATTTTTCTGCCCTAAATTGGTAAAAATAATAGCTTCTGAGTAGGAGGAAAAGTCTGTAAAAATGGCAATTTTGGTCACTGTGAGACTTAAAAAAGTGGTTATTCATCATGAGGCACAATCCAATTGACACTTTGAACCATTTTTTGTAGAGTTCAAAAAAATCAATTTTCTGGTGAAAAATGATGACCACGGACCTGTCGAACTTTCTCCATATGGTCAGTAATAGTAATTTTTTAATGTTTAATCTTTTGACTGTAAATAACTATTGCATGTGAATTATCACTTTTGGAACTAAAATAAGTGTGTTTAGAGTTATTTGTCTGCCCAAAATAGGTCAAAAAAGAAGCTTCTGAGGAGGAGGAAAGTCTGTAAAAATGGCAATTTTGGTCACTATGAGGCTTTAAAAAGTGGTTATTCAACATGAGGCACAATCCAATTGACATTTTTAACCATTTTTTGTAGAGTCCAAAAAAATCAATTTTCTGATGAAAAATGGTGACCCCGGACCTGTCGAACTTTCTCCAGAAGGTCAGTAATGGTAATTTTTTAATGTTTAATCTTTTGACTGTAAATGACTATTGCATATGAATTATAACGTTTGGAACTAAAATTAGTGTGTTTAGAGTAATTTTTCTGCCCTAAATTGGTAAAAATAATAGCTTCTGAGTAGGAGGAAAAGTCTGTAAAAATGGCAATTTTGGTCACTGTGAGGCTTTAAAAAGTGGTTATTCAACATGAGGCACGATCCAATTGACATTTTGAATCATTTTTTCTGCAGTCCAAAAAATCAATTTTCTGATGAAAAACAATAACCCGGACCTGTCAAACTTTCTCCAGATGGTCAGGAATTTTGATTTTATAATGTTTAATCTTTTGACTGTAAATGACTATTGCATATGAATTATCACTTTTGGAACTAAAATAAGTGTGTTAAGAGACATTTTCCTGCCCAAAATCGGTCAAAAAAGAAGCTTCAGAGTAGGAGGAAAAGTCTGTAAAAATGGCAATTTTGGTCACTGTGAGGCTTAAAAAAGTGGTTATTCTTCATGAGGCACAATCCAATTGACATTTTGAATCATTTTTTGTACAGACAAAAAAATCAATTTTCTGATGAAAAACGATGACCCGGAGCTTTCAAACTTTCTCCAGATGGTCAGTAATGGTGATTTTTTAATGTTTAATCTTCTGACTGTAAATAACTATTGCATGTGAATTATCACTTTTGAAACTAATATCAGTGTGTTTAAAGTTATTTTCCTCCCCGAAATTATTCAAAGTAAAAGCTTCTGAGTAGGAGGAAAAGTCTGTAATAATGGCAATTTTGGTCACTGTGAGGCTTTAAAGAGTGGTTATTCAACATGAGGTACGATTGAATTGCCATTTTGAATCATTTTTTGTAGAGTCCAAAAATCAATTTTCTGATGAAAAACGATAACCACGGACCTGTCGAACTTTCTCCAGATGGTCAGTAATCGTGATTTTTTAATGTTTAATCTTTTGACTGTAAATAACTATTGCATGTGAATTATCACTTTTGGAACTAAAATAAGTGAGTTTAGAGTCATTTTCCTGCCCGAAATCAGACAAAATAGAAGCTTCTGATTGGGAGGAAAAGTCTGTAAAAATGGCAATTTTGGTCACTGTGAGGCTTTATAAAGTGGTTAATCAACATGAGGCACAATCCAATTGACATTTTGAACCATTTTTTGTAGAGTCCAAAAAATCAATTTTCTGATGAAAAACGATTACCACGGACCTGTCGAACTTTCTCCAGGTGGTCAGTAATGGTGATTTCTTAATGTTTAATCTTTTGACTGTAAATAACTATTGCATGTGAATTATCACTTTTGGAACTAAAATAAGTGTGTTTAGAGTCATTTTCCTGCCCAAAATCAGTCAAAATAGAAGCTTCTGAGTAGGAGGAAAAGTCTGTAAAAATGGCAATTTTAGTCACTGTGAGGCTTTAAAAAGTGGTTATTCAACATGAGGCACAATCCAATTGACATTTTGAACCATTGTTTGTAGAGTCCCAAAAATCAATTTTCTGATGAAAAATGACCTTGGACCTGTGAAACTTTCTCCAGGTCAGTAACGGTAATTTTTTAATATTTAATCTTTTGACTGTAAATGACTATTTCATGTGAATTATAACTTTTGGAAGTAAAATAAGTGTGTTTAGAGACACTTTCCTGTACAGAATTGGTCAAAATAGAAGCTTCTCAGTAAGGGGAAAAGTCTGTAAAAATGGCAATTTTGGTCACTGTGAGGCTTAAAAAAGTGGTGATTCGACATGAGGCACAATCCAATTTACATTTTGAATCATTTTTTGTAGAGTCCAAAAATCAATTTTCTGATGAAAAATGATGTCCCTGGACCCGTCGAACTTTCTCCAGATGGTCAGTAATGGTGATTTTGTAATGTTAATCTTTTGACTGTAAATGACTACTGCATGTTAATTATAACTTCTGAAACTAAAATAAGTGTGTTTAGAGTCAATTTCCTGCCCGAAATAGTTCAAAATAGAAGCTTCTGAGTAGGAGGAAAAGTCTGTAAAAATGGCAATTTTGGTCACTGTGAGGCTTTATAAAGTGGTTAATCAACATGAGGCACAATCCAATTGACATTTTGAATCATTTTTTGTAGAGTCCAAAAATCAATTTTCTGATGAAAAACGATTACCACGGGCCTGTCGAACTTTATCAAGATGGTCATTAATGGTGATTTTTTAATGTTTAATCTTTTGACTGTAAAAAGTATTGCATGTGAACTTACAACTTTTGGAACTAAATAAGTGTGTTTAGAGTTATTTTCCTGCCCGAAATACGTCAAAATAGAAGCTTCTTAGTAAGGGGAAAAGTCTGTAAAAATGGCAATTTTGGTCACTGTGAGGCTTAAAAAAGTGATTATTCAACATGAGGCAGGCTCCAGTTGACATTTTGAATCATTTTTTGTAGAGTCCAAAAATCAATTTTCTGATGAAAAACGATGATCCCGGACCTGTACAACTTTCTCCATATGGTCGATAAGAGTGATTTTTTAATGTTTAATCTTATGACAGTAAAAAAGTATTGCAGGTGAACTTACAACTTTTGGAACTAAATAAGTATGTTTAGTGTCATTTTCCTGCCCAAAATTGGTCAAATTAGAAGCTTCTGAGTAGGAGGAAAAGTCAGTAAAAATGGCAATTTTGGTCACTGTGAGGCTTTATAAAGTGGTTATTCAACATGAGGCACAATCCAATTGACATTTTGAACCATTGTTTGTAGAGTCAAAAAAATCAATTTTCAGATGAAAAACGATGACCCCGGACCTGTTCAACTTTCTCCAGATGGTCAGGAATGGTGATTTTGTAATGTTTAATCTTTTGACTGTAAATAGCTGTTGCATGCGAATTTTCACTTTTGGAACTAAAATAAGTATGTTTAGAGTCATTTTTCTGCCCAAAATCAGTCAAAATAGAAGCTTCAGAGTAGGAGGAAAAGTCAGTAAAAATGGCAATTTTGGTCACTGTGAGGCTCAAAAAGTGATTATTCATCATGAGACACAATCCAATTGACATTTTGAATCATTTTTTGTACAGTCCAAAAATCAATTTTCTGATGAAAAACGATGACCCGGACCTGTCAACCTTTCTCCAGATGGTCAAGAATTTTGATTTTTTAATGTTTAATCTTTTGACTGCACATGACTATTGCATGTGAATTATTACGCTTGGAACTAAAATAAGTGTGTTTAGAGTAATTTTTCTGCACTAAATTGGTAAAAATAATAGCTTCTGAGTAGGAGGAAAAGTCAGTAAAAATGGCAATTTTGGTCACTGTGAGGCTTTAAAAAGTGGTTATTCAACATGAGGCATGATCCAATTGACATTTTGAATCATTTTTGTACAGTCCAAAAAAATCAATTTTCTGGTGAAAAACGATGACCCCGGACCTGTCGAACTTTCTCCAAATGGTCAGCAATAGTGATTTTTTAATGTTTAATCTTTTGACTGTAAAAAACTATTGCATATGAATTATCACTTTTGGAACTAAAATAAGTGTGTTTAGAGTCATTTTCCTGCTCAAAATAGGTCAAAAAAGAAGCTTCTGAGTGGAGGCAAAGTCTGTCAAAATGGCAATTTTGGTCACTGTGAGGCTTAAAAAAGTGGTTATTCATCATGAGGCACAATCCAATTGACACTTTGAACCATTTTTAGTAGAGTTCAAAAAAATCAATTTTCTGGTGAAAAATGATGACCACGGACTTGTCGAACTTTCTCCAAATGGTCAGTAATAGTGATTTTTTAATGTTTAATCTTTTGACTGTAAAAAACTATTGCATATGAATTATCACTTTTTTAACTAAAATAAGTGTGTTAAGAGACATTTTCCTGCCCAAAATCGGTCAAAAAAGAAGCTTCAGAGTAGGAGGAAAAGTCTGTAAAAATGGCAATTTTGGTCACTGTGAGGCTTAAAAAAATGGTTATTCAACATGAGGCACAATCCAATTGACATTTTTAACCATTTTTTGTAGAGTCCAAAAAAATCAATTTTCTGATGAAAAATGGTGACCCCGGACCTGTCGAACTTTCTCCAGAAGGTCAGTAATGGTAATTTTTTAATGTTAAATCTTTTTACTGTAAATGACTATTGGTTGTGAATTATAACGTTTGGAACTAAAATTAGTGTGTAGAGTAATTTTTCTGCCCTAAATTGGTAAAAATAATAGTTTCTGAGTAGGAGGAAAAGTCTGTAAAAATGGTAATTTTGGTCACTGTGAGGCTTAAAAAAGTGGTTATTCAACATGAGGCACTATCCAATTGACATTTTGAATCATTTTTGTACAGTCCAAAAAATCAATTTTCTGGTGAAAAACAATGACCCTCAACCTGTCGAACTTTCTCCATATGGTCAGTAATAGTGATTTTTTAATGTTTAATCTTTTGACTGTAAATGACCATTGCATGTGAATTATAACGTTTGGAACTAAAATAAGTGTGTTTAGAGTCATTTTCCTGCCCAAAATAGGTAAAAAAAGAAGCTTCTGAGTAGGAGGAAAAGTCTGCAAAATGGCAATTTTGGTCACTGTGAGGCCTTAAAAAGTGGTTATTCAACATGAGGCATGATCCAATTGACATTTTGAATCATTTTTGTACAGTCCAAAAAAATCAATTATCTAGTGAAAAACGATGACCCCGGACCTGTCGAACTTTCTCCATATGGTCAGTAATAGTGATTTTTTAATGTTTAATCTTTTGACTGTAAATAACTATTGCATGTGAATTATCACTTTTGGAACTAAAATAAGTGTGTTTAGAGTCATTTTTCTGCCCAAAATAGGTCAAAAAAGAAGCTTCTGAGTAGGAGGAAAGTCTGTAAAAATTGCAATTTTGGTCACTGTGAGGGTTAAAAAAGTGGTTATTCAACATGAGGCACAATCCAATTGACATTTTTAATCATTTTTTGTAGAGTCCAAAAAAATATATTTTCTGATGAAAAATGATGACCCCGGACCTGTCGAACTTTCTCCAGAAGGTCAGTAATGGTAATTTTTTAATGTTTAATCTTTTGACTGTAAATGACTATTGCATGTGAATTATAACGTTTGGAAATAAAATTAGTGTGTTTAGAGTAATCTTTCTGCCTTAAATTTGTAAAAATAATAGCTTCTGAGTAGGAGGAAAAGTCTGTAAAAATGGTAATTTTGGTCACTGTGAGGCTTAAAAAAGTGGTTATTCAACATGAGGCACGATCCAATTGACATTTTGAATCATTTTTGTACAGTCCAAAAAATCAATTTTCTGATGAAAAACGATGACCCCGGACCTGTCAAACTTTCTCCAGATGGTCAGTAATGGTGATTTTTTAATGTTTCATCTTTTGACTGTAAACAACTATTGCATATGAATTATCACTTTTGGAACTAAAATAAGTGTGTTTAGAGTAATTTTTCTGCCCTAAATTGGTAAAAATAATAGCTTCTGAGTAGGAGGAAAAGTCTGTAAAAATGGCAATTTTGGTCACTGTGAGACTTAAAAAGTGGTTATTCATCATGAGGCACAATCCAATTGACACTTTGAACCATTTTTTGTAGAGTTCAAAAAAATCAATTTTCTGGTGAAAAATGATGACCACGGACCTGTCGAACTTTCTCCATATGGTCAGTAATAGTAATTTTTTAATGTTTAATCTTTTGACTGTAAATAACTATTGCATGTGAATTATCACTTTTGGAACTAAAATAAGTGTGTTTAGAGTTATTTGTCTGCCCAAAATAGGTCAAAAAAGAAGCTTCTGAGTAGGAGGAAAGTCTGTAAAAATGGCAATTTTGGTCACTCTGAGGCTTTAAAAAGTGGTTATTCAACATGAGGCACAATCCAATTGACATTTTTAACCATTTTTTGTAGAGTCCAAAAAAATCAATTTTCTGATGAAAAATGGTGACCCCGGACCTGTCGAACTTTCTCCAGAAGGTCAGTAATGGTAATTTTTTAATGTTTAATCTTTTGACTGTAAATGACTATTGCATATGAATTATAACGTTTGGAACTAAAATTAGTGTGTTTAGAGTAATTTTTCTGCCCTAAATTGGTAAAAATAATAGCTTCTGAGTAGGAGGAAAAGTCTGTAAAAATGGCAATTTTGGTCACTGTGAGGCTTTAAAAAGTGGTTATTCAACATGAGGCACGATCCAATTGACATTTTGAATCATTTTTTCTGCAGTCCAAAAAATCAATTTTCTGATGAAAAACAATAACCCGGACCTGTCAAACTTTCTCCAGATGGTCAGGAATTTTGATTTTATAATGTTTAATCTTTTGACTGTAAATGACTATTGCATATGAATTATCACTTTTGGAACTAAAATAAGTGTGTTAAGAGACATTTTCCTGCCCAAAATCGGTCAAAAAAGAAGCTTCAGAGTAGGAGGAAAAGTCTGTAAAAATGGCAATTTTGGTCACTGTGAGGCTTAAAAAAGTGGTTATTCTTCATGAGGCACAATCCAATTGACATTTTGAATCATTTTTTGTACAGTCCAAAAAATCAATTTTCTGATGAAAAACGATGACCCGGACCTGTCAACCTTTCTCCAGATGGTCAAGAATTTTGATTTTTTAATGTTTAATCTTTTGACTGCACATGACTATTGCATGTGAATTATTACGCTTGGAACTAAAATAAGTGTGTTTAGAGTAATTTTTCTGCCCTAAATTGGTAAAAATAATAGCTTCTGAGTAGGAGGAAAAGTCTGTAAAAATGGCAATTTGGACACTGTGAGGCTTTAAAAAGTGGTTATTCAACATGAGGCATGATCCAATTGACATTTTGAATCATTTTTGTACAGTCCCAAAAAATCAATTTTCTGGTGAAAAACGATGACCCCGGACCTGTCGAACTTTCTCCATATGGTCAGTAATAGTGATTGTTTAATGTTTAATCTTTTGACTGTAAATAACTATTGCATGTGAATTATCACTTTTGGAACTAAAATTAGTGTGTTTAGAGTTATTTTTCTGCCCAAAATAGGTCACAAAAGAAGCTTCTGAGTAGTAGGGAAAAGTCTGTAAAAATTGCAATTTTGGTCACTGTGAGGCTTAAAAAAATGGTTATTCAACATGAGGCACAATCCAATTGACATTTTTAACCATTTTTTGTAGAGTCCAAAAAAATCAATTTTCTGATGAAAAATGGTGACCCCGGACCTGTCGAACTTTCTCCAGAAGGTCAGTAATGGTAATTTTTTAATGTTAAATCTTTTTACTGTAAATGACTATTGGTTGTGAATTATAACGTTTGGAACTAAAATTAGTGTGTAGAGTAATTTTTCTGCCCTAAATTGGTAAAAATAATAGCTTCTGAGTAGGAGGAAAAGTCTGTAAAAATGGTAATTTTGGTCACTGTGAGGCTTAAAAAGTGGTTATTCAACATGAGGCACTATCCAATTGACATTTTGAATCATTTTTGTACAGTCCAAAAAATCAATTTTCTGATGAAAAACGATGACCCCGGACCTGTCAAACTTTCTCCAGATGGTCAGTAATGGTGATTTTTTAATGTTTCATCTTTTGACTGTAAACAACTATTGCATATGAATTATCACTTTTGGAACTAAAATAAGTGTGTTTAGAGTAATTTTTCTGCCCTAAATTGGTCAAAATAATAGCTTCTGAGTAGGAGGAAAAGTCTGTAAAAATGGCAATTTTGGTCACTGTGAAGCTTTAAAAAGTGGTTATTCAACATGAGGCATGATCCAATTGACATTTTGAATCATTTTTGTACAGTCCAAAAAAATCAATTTTCTGGTGAAAAACGATGACCTCGGACCTGACGAACTTTCTCCATATGGTCAGTAATAGTGATTTTTTAATGTTTAATCTTTTGACTGTAAATAACTATTGCATGTGAATTATCACTTTTGGAACTAAAATAAGTGTGTTTAGAGTCATTTTTCTGCCTTAAATTGGTAAAAATAATAGCTTCTGAGTAGGAGGAAAAGTCTGTAAACATGATAATTTTGGTCACTGTGAGGCTTAAAAAAGTGGTTATTCAACATGAGGCACGATCCAATTGACATTTTGAATCATTTTTGTACAGTCCAAAAAAATCAATTATCTAGTGAAAAACGATGACCTTCAACATGTCGAACTTTCTCCATATGGTCAGTAATAGTGATTTTTTAATGTTTAATCTTTTGACTGTAAATGACCATTGCATGTGAATTATAACGTTTGGAACTAAAATAAGTGTGTTTAGAGTCATTTTCCTGCCCAAAATAGGTCAAAAAAGAAGCTTGAGAGTAGGAGGAAAAGTCTGTAAAAATGGCAATTTTGGTCAATGTGAGGCTTTTAAAAGTGGTTATTCAACATGAGGCATGATCCAATTGACATTTTGAATCATTTTTGTACAGTCCAAAAAAATCAATTATCTAGTGAAAAACGATGACCCCGGACCTGTCGAACTTTCTCCATATGGTCAGTAATAGTGATTTTTTAATGTTTAATCTTTTGACTGTAAATAACTATTGCATGTGAATTATCACTTTTGGAACTAAAATAAGTGTGTTTAGAGTCATTTTTCTGCCCAAAATAGGTCAAAAAAGAAGCTTCTGAGTAGGAGGAAAAGTCTGTAAAAATTGCAATTTTGGTCACTGTGAGGGTTAAAGAAGTGGTTATTCAACATGAGGCACAATCCAATTGACATTTTTAACCATTTTTTGTAGAGTCCCAAAAAATCAATTTTCTGATGAAAAATGATGACCCCGGACCTGTCGAACTTTCTCCAGAAGGTCAGTAATGGTAATTTTTTAATGTTTAATCTTTTGACTGTAAATGACTATTGCATGTGAATTATAACGTTTGGAACTAAAATTTGTGTGTTTAGAGTAATTTTTCTGCCTTAAATTGGTAAAAATAATAGCTTCTGAGTAGGAGGAAAAGTCTGTAAACATGATAATTTTGGTCACTGTGAGGCTTAAAAAAGTGGTTATTCAACATGAGGCACGATCCAATTGACATTTTGAATCATTTTTGTACAGTCCAAAAAAATCAATTATCTAGTGAAAAACGATGACCTTCAACATGTCGAACTTTCTCCATATGGTCAGTAATAGTGATTTTTTAATGTTTAATCTTTTGACTGTAAATGACCATTGCATGTGAATTATAACGTTTGGAACTAAAATAAGTGTGTTTAGAGTCATTTTCCTGCCCAAAATAGGTCAAAAAAGAAGCTTGTGAGTAGGAGGAAAAGTCTGTAAAAATGGCAATTTTGGTCACTGTGAGGCTTTAAAAAGTGGTTATTCAACATGAGGCATGATCCAATTGACATTTTGAATCATTTTTGTACAGTCCAAAAAAATCAATTATCTAGTGAAAAACGATGACCCCGGACCTGTCGAACTTTCTCCATATGGTCAGTAATAGTGATTTTTTAATGTTTAATCTTTTGACTGTAAATAACTATTGCATGTGAATTATCACTTTTGGAACTAAAATAAGTGTGTTTGGAGTCATTTTTCTGCCCAAAATAGGTCAAAAAAGAAGCTTCTGAGTAGGAGGAAAAGTCTGTAAAAATTGCAATTTTGGTCACTGTGAGGGTTAAAAAAGTGGTTATTCAACATGAGGCACAATCCAATTGACATTTTTAACCATTTTTTGTAGAGTCCAAAAAAATTAATTTTCTGATGAAAAATGATGACCCCGGACCTGTCGAACTTTCTCCAGAAGGTCAGTAATGATAATTTTTTAATGTTTAATCTTTTGACTGTAAATGACTATTGCATGTGAATTATAACGTTTGGAACTAAAATTAGTGTGTTTAGAGTAATCTTTCTGCCTTAAATTGATAAAAATAATAGCTTCTGAGTAGGAGGAAAAGTCTGTAAAAATTGTAATTTTGGTCACTGTGAGGCTTAAAAAAGTGGTTATTCAACATGAGGCACGACACAATTGACATTTTGAATCATTTTTGTACAGTCCAAAAAATCAATTTTCTGATGAAAAACGATGACCCCGGACCTGTCAAACTTTCTCCAGATGGTCAGTAATGGTGATTTTTTAATGTTTCATCTTTTGACTGTAAACAACTATTGCATATGAATTATCACTTTTGGAACTAAAATAAGTGTGTTTAGAGTAATTTTTCTGCCCTAAATTGGTAAAAATAATAGCTTCTGAGTAGGAGGAAAAGTCTGTAAAAATGGCAATTTTGGTCACTGTGAGGCTTTAAAAAGTGGTTATTCAACATGAGGCATGATCCAATTGACATTTTGAATCATCTTTGTACTGTCCAAAAAAATCAATTTTCTGGTGAAAAATGGTGACCCCGGACCTGTCGAACTTTCTCCAGAAGGTCAGTAATGGTAATTTTTTAATGTTTAATCTTTTGACTGTAAATGACTATTGCATATGAATTATAACGTTTGGAACTAAAATTAGTGTGTTTAGAGTAATTTTTCTGCCCTAAATTGGTAAAAATAATAGCTTCTGAGTAGGAGGAAAAGTCTGTAAAAATGGCAATTTTGGTCACTGTGAGGCTTTAAAAAGTGGTTATTCAACATGAGGCACGATCCAATTGACATTTTGAATCATTTTTTCTACAGTCCAAAAAAATCAATTTTCTGATGAAAAACAATAACCCGGACCTGTCAAACTTTCTCCAGATGGTCAAGAATTTTGATTTTTTAATGTTTAATCTTTTGACTGTAAATAACTATTGCATGTGAATTATCACTTTTGGAACTAAAATTAGTGTGTTTAGAGTTATTTTTCTGCCCAAAATAGGTCACAAAAGAAGCTTCTGAGTAGGAGGAAAAGTCTGTAAAAATTGCAATTTTGGTCACTGTGAGGCTTAAAAAAATGGTTATTCAACATGAGGCACAATCCAATTGACATTTTTAACCATTTTTTGTAGAGTCCAAAAAAATCAATTTTCTGATGAAAAATGGTGACCCCGGACCTGTCGAACTTTCTCCAGAAGGTCAGTAATGGTAATTTTTTAATGTTAAATCTTTTTACTGTAAATGACTATTGGTTGTGAATTATAACGTTTGGAACTAAAATTAGTGTGTAGAGTAATTTTTCTGCCCTAAATTGGTAAAAATAATAGCTTCTGAGTAGGAGGAAAAGTCTGTAAAAATGGTAATTTTGGTCACTGTGAGGCTTAAAAAAGTGGTTATTCAACATGAGGCACTATCCAATTGACATTTTGAATCATTTTTGTACAGTCCAAAAAATCAATTTTCTGATGAAAAACGATGACCCCGGACCTGTCAAACTTTCTCCAGATGGTCAGTAATGGTGATTTTTTAATGTTTCATCTTTTGACTGTAAACAACTATTGCATATGAATTATCACTTTTGGAACTAAAATAAGTGTGTTTAGAGTAATTTTTCTGCCCTAAATTGGTCAAAATAATAGCTTCTGAGTAGGAGGAAAAGTCTGTAAAAATGGCAATTTTGGTCACTGTGAAGCTTTAAAAAGTGGTTATTCAACATGAGGCATGATCCAATTGACATTTTGAATCATTTTTGTACAGTCCAAAAAAATCAATTTTCTGGTGAAAAACGATGACCCCGGACCTGACGAACTTTCTCCATATGGTCAGTAATAGTGATTTTTTAATGTTTAATCTTTTGACTGTAAATAACTATTGCATGTGAATTATCACTTTTGGAACTAAAATAAGTGTGTTTAGAGTCATTTTTCTGCCCAAAATAGGTCAAAAAAGAAGCTTCTGAGTAGGAGGAAAAGTCTGTAAAAATTGCAATTTTGGTCACTGTGAGGCTTAAAAAAGTGGTTATTCATCATGAGGCACAATCCAATTGACACTTTGAACCATTTTTAGTAGAGTTCAAAAAAATCAATTTTCTGGTGAAAAATGATGACCACGGACCTGTCGAACTTTCTCCAAATGGTCAGTAATAGTGATTTTTTAATGTTTAATCTTTTGACTGTAAAAAACTATTGCATATGAATTATCACTTTTGGAACTAAAATAAGTGTGTTTAGAGTCATTTTCCTGCTCAAAATAGGTCAAAAAAGAAGCTTCTGAGTGGAGGAAAAGTCTGTAAAAATGGCAATTTTGGTCACTGTGAGGCTTAAAAAGTGGTTATTCATCATGAGGCACAATCCAATTGACACTTTGAACCATTTTTAGTAGAGTTCAAAAAAATCAATTTTCTGGTGAAAAATGATGACCACGGACTTGTCGAACTTTCTCCAAATGGTCAGTAATAGTGATTTTTTAATGTTTAATCTTTTGACTGTAAAAAACTATTGCATATGAATTATCACTTTTGGAACTAAAATAAGTGTGTTAAGAGACATTTTCCTGCCCAAAATCGGTCAAAAAAGAAGCTTCAGAGTAGGAGGAAAAGTCTGTAAAAATGGCAATTTTGGTCACTGTGAGGCTTAAAAAAGTGGTTATTCATCATGAGGCACAATCCAATTGACATTTTGAATCATTTTTTGTACAGTCCAAAAAATCAATTTTCTGATGAAAAACGATGACCCGGACCTGTCAACCTTTCTCCAGATGGTCAAGAATTTTGATTTTTTAATGTTTAATCTTTTGACTGCACATGACTATTGCATGTGAATTATTACGCTTGGAACTAAAATAAGTGTGTTTAGAGTAATTTTTCTGCCCTAAATTGGTAAAAATAATAGCTTCTGAGTAGGAGGAAAAGTCTGTAAAAATGGCAATTTTGGTCACTGTGAGGCTTTAAAAAGTGGTTATTCAACATGAGGCATGATCCAATTGACATTTTGAATCATTTTTGTACAGTCCAAAAAATCAATTTTCTGGTGAAAAACGATGACCCCGGACCTGTCGAACTTTCTCCATATGGTCAGTAATAGTGATTGTTTAATGTTTAATCTTTTGACTGTAAATAACTATTGCATGTGAATTATCACTTTTGGAACTAAAATTAGTGTGTTTAGAGTTATTTTTCTGCCCAAAATAGGTCAAAAAAGAAGCTTCTGAGTAGGAGGAAAAGTCTGTAAAAATTGCAATTTTGGTCACTGTGAGGCTTAAAAAATGGTTATTCAACATGAGGCACAATCCAATTGACATTTTTAACCATTTTTTGTAGAGTCCAAAAAAATCAATTTTCTGATGAAAAATGATGACCCCGGACCTGTCGAACTTTCTCCAGAAGGTCAGTAATGGTAATTTTTTAATGTTAAATCTTTTCACTGTAAATGACTATTGGTTGTGAATTATAACGTTTGGAACTAAAATTAGTGTGTAGAGTAATTTTTCTGCCCTAAATTGGTAAAAATAATAGCTTCTGAGTAGGAGGAAAAGTCTGTAAAAATTGTAATTTTGGTCACTGTGAGGCTTAAAAAAGTGGTTATTCAACATGAGGCACTATCCAATTGACATTTTGAATCATTTTTGTACAGTCCAAAAATCAATTTTCTGATGAAAAACGATGACCCCGGACCTGTCAAACTTTCTCCAGATGGTCAGTAATGGTGATTTTTTAATGTTTCATCTTTTGACTGTAAACAACTATTGCATATGAATTATCACTTTTGGAACTAAAATAAGTGTGTTTAGAGTAATTTTTCTGCCCTAAATTGGTCAAAATAATAGCTTCTGAGTAGGAGGAAAAGTCTGTAAAAATGGCAATTTTGGTCACTGTGAAGCTTTAAAAAGTGGTTATTCAACATGAGGCATGATCCAATTGACATTTTGAATCATTTTTGTACAGTCCAAAAAACTCAATTTTCTGGTGAAAAACGATGACCCCCGGACCTGACGAACTTTCTCCATATGGTCAGTAATAGTGATTTTTTAATGTTTAATCTTTTGACTGTAAATAACTATTGCATGTGAATTATCACTTTTGGAACTAAAATAAGTGTGTTTAGAGTCATTTTTCTGCCCAAAATAGGTCAAAAAAGAAGCTTCTGAGTAGGAGGAAAAGTCTGTAAAAATTGCAATTTTGGTCACTGTGAGGGTTAAAAAAGTGGTTATTCAACATGGGGCACAATCCAATTGACATTTTTAACCATTTTTTGTAGAGTCCAAAAAATCAATTTTCTGATGAAAAATGATGACCCCGGACCTGTCGAACTTTCTCCAGAAGGTCAGTAATGGTAATTTTTTAATGTTTAATCTTTTGACTGTAAATGACTATTGCATGTGAATTATAACGTTTGGAACTGAAATTAGTGTGTTTAGAGTAATCTTTCTGCCTTAAATTGGTAAAAATAATAGCTTCTGAGTAGGAGGAAAAGTCTGTAAAAATGGTAATTTTGATCACTGTGAGGCTTAAAAAAGTGGTTATTCAACATGAGGCACGATCCAATTGACATTTTGAATCATTTTTGTACAGTCCAAAAAATCAATTTTCTGGTGAAAAACGATGACCCTCAACCTGTCGAACTTTCTACATATGGTCAGTAATAGTGATTTTTTAATGTTTAATCTTTTGACTGTAAAAAACTATTGCATATGAATTATCACTTTTGGAACTAAAATAAGTGTGTTAAGAGACATTTTCCTGCCCAAAATCGGTCAAAAAAGAAGCTTCAGAGTAGGAGGAAAAGTCTGTAAAAATGGCAATTTTGGTCACTGTGAGGCTTAAAAAAGTGGTTATTCATCATGAGGCACAATCCATTTGACATTTTGAATCATTTTTTGTACAGTCCAAAAAATCAATTTTCTGATGAAAAACGATGACCCGGACCTGTCAACCTTTCTCCAGATGGTCAAGAATTTTGATTTTTTAATGTTTAATCTTTTGACTGCACATGACTATTGCATGTGAATTATTACGCTTGGAACTAAAATAAGTGTGTTTAGAGTAATTTTTCTGCCCTAAATTGGTAAAAATAATAGCTTCTGAGTAGGAGGAAAAGTCTGTAAAAATGGCAATTTTGGTCACTGTGAGGCTTTAAAAAGTGGTTATTCAACATGAGGCATGATCCAATTGACATTTTGAATCATTTTTGTACAGTCCAAAAAAATCAATTTTCTGGTGAAAAACGATGACCCCGGACCTGTCGAACTTTCTCCATATGGTCAGTAATAGTGATTGTTTAATGTTTAATCTTTTGAATGTAATTAACTATTGCATTTGAATTATCACTTTTGGAACTAAAATTAGTGTGTTTAGAGTTATTTTTCTGCCCAAAATAGGTCAAAAAAGAAGCTTCTGAGTAGGAGGAAAAGTCTGTAAAAATTGCAATTTTGGTCACTGTGAGGCTTAAAAAAGTGGTTATTCATCATGAGGCACAGTCCAATTGACACTTTGAACCATTTTTTGTAGAGTTCAAAAAAATCAATTTTCTGGTGAAAAATGATGACCACGGACCTGTCGAACTTTCTCCAAATGGTCAGTAATAGTGATTTTTTAATGTTTAATCTTTTGACTGTAAAAAACTATTGCATATGAATTATCACTTTTGGAACTAAAATAAGTGTGTTTAGAGTCATTTTCCTGCTCAAAATAGGTCAAAAAAGAAGCTTCTGAGTGGAGGAAAAGTCTGTAAAAATGGCAATTTTGGTCACTGTGAGGCTTAAAAAAGTGGTTATTCATCATGAGGCACAATCCAATTGACACTTTGAACCATTTTTAGTAGAGTTCAAAAAAATCAATTTTCTGGTGAAAAATGATGACCACGGACTTGTCGAACTTTCTCCAAATGGTCAGTAATAGTGATTTTTTAATGTTTAATCTTTTGACTGTAAAAAACTATTGCATATGAATTATCACTTTTGGAACTAAAATAAGTGTGTTAAGAGACATTTTCCTGCCCAAAATCGGTCAAAAAAGAAGCTTCAGAGTAGGAGGAAAAGTCTGTAAAAATGGCAATTTTGGTCACTGTGAGGCTTAAAAAAGTGGTTATTCATCATGAGGCACAATCCAATTGACATTTTGAATCATTTTTTGTACAGTCCAAAAAATCAATTTTCTGATGAAAACGATGACCCGGACCTGTCAACCTTTCTCCAGATGGTCAAGAATTTTGATTTTTTAATGTTTAATCTTTTGACTGCACATGACTATTGCATGTGAATTATTACGCTTGGAACTAAAATAAGTGTGTTTAGAGTAATTTTTCTGCCCTAAATTGGTCAAAATAATAGCTTCTGAGTAGGAGGAAAAGTCTGTAAAAATGGCAATTTTGGTCACTGTGAAGCTTTAAAAAGTGGTTATTCAACATGAGGCATGATCCAATTGACATTTTGAATCATTTTTGTACAGTCCAAAAAACTCAATTTTCTGGTGAAAAACGATGACCCCGGACCTGACGAACTTTCTCCATATGGTCAGTAATAGTGATTTTTTAATGTTTAATCTTTTGACTGTAAATAACTATTGCATGTGAATTATCACTTTTGGAACTAAAATAAGTGTGTTTAGAGTCATTTTTCTGCCCAAAATAGGTCAAAAAGAAGCTTCTGAGTAGGAGGAAAAGTCTGTAAAAATTGCAATTTTGGTCACTGTGAGGGTTAAAAAAGTGGTTATTCAACATGAGGCACAATCCAATTGACATTTTTAACCATTTTTTGTAGAGTCCAAAAAAATCAATTTTCTGATGAAAAATGATGACCTCGGACCTGTTGAACTTTCTCCAGAAGGTCAGTAATGGTAATTTTTTAATGTTTAATCTTTTGACTGTAAATGACTATTGCATGTGAATTATAACGTTTGGAACTGAAATTAGTGTGTTTAGAGTAATCTTTCTGCCTTAAATTGGTAAAAATAATAGCTTCTGAGTAGGAGGAAAAGTCTGTAAAAATGGTAATTTTGATCACTGTGAGGCTTAAAAAAGTGGTTATTCAACATGAGGCACGATCCAATTGACATTTTGAATCATTTTTGTACAGTCCAAAAATCAATTTTCTGGTGAAAAACGATGACCCTCAACCTGTCGAACTTTCTACATATGGTCAGTAATAGTGATTTTTTAATGTTTAATCTTTTGACTGTAAAAAACTATTGCATATGAATTATCACTTTTGGAACTAAAATAAGTGTGTTAAGAGACATTTTCCTGCCCAAAATCGGTCAAAAAAGAAGCTTCAGAGTAGGAGGAAAAGTCTGTAAAAATGGCAATTTTGGTCACTGTGAGGCTTAAAAAAGTGGTTATTCATCATGAGGCACAATCCATTTGACATTTTGAATCATTTTTTGTACAGTCCAAAAAATCAATTTTCTGATGAAAAACGATGACCCGGACCTGTCAACCTTTCTCCAGATGGTCAAGAATTTTGATTTTTTAATGTTTAATCTTTTGACTGCACATGACTATTGCATGTGAATTATTACGCTTGGAACTAAAATAAGTGTGTTTAGAGTAATTTTTCTGCCCTAAATTGGTAAAAATAATAGCTTCTGAGTAGGAGGAAAAGTCTGTAAAAATTGCAATTTTGGTCACTGTGAGGCTTAAAAAAGTGGTTATTCATCATGAGGCACAGTCCAATTGACACTTTGAACCATTTTTTGTAGAGTTCAAAAAAATCAATTTTCTGGTGAAAAATGATGACCACGGACCTGTCGAACTTTCTCCAAATGGTCAGTAATAGTGATTTTTTAATGTTTAATCTTTTGACTGTAAAAAACTATTGCATATGAATTATCACTTTTGGAACTAAAATAAGTGTGTTTAGAGTCATTTTCCTGCTCAAAATAGGTCAAAAAGAAGCTTCTGAGTGGAGGAAAAGTCTGTAAAAATGGCAATTTTGGTCACTGTGAGGCTTAAAAAAGTGGTTATTCATCATGAGGCACAATCCAATTGACACTTTGAACCATTTTTAGTAGAGTTCAAAAAAATCAATTTTCTGGTGAAAAATGATGACCACGGACTTGTCGAACTTTCTCCAAATGGTCAGTAATAGTGATTTTTTAATGTTTAATCTTTTGACTGTAAAAAACTATTGCATATGAATTATCACTTTTGGAACTAAAATAAGTGTGTTAAGAGACATTTTCCTGCCCAAAATCGGTCAAAAAAGAAGCTTCAGAGTAGGAGGAAAAGTCTGTAAAAATGGCAATTTTGGTCACTGTGAGGCTTAAAAAAGTGGTTATTCATCATGAGGCACAATCCAATTGACATTTTGAATCATTTTTTGTACAGTCCAAAAATCAATTTTCTGATGAAAAACGATGACCCGGACCTGTCAACCTTTCTCCAGATGGTCAAGAATTTTGATTTTTTTAATGTTTAATCTTTTGACTGCACATGACTATTGCATGTGAATTATTACGCTTGGAACTAAAATAAGTGTTTAGAGTAATTTTTCTGCCCTAAATTGGTAAAAATAATAGCTTCTGAGTAGGAGGAAAAGTCTGTAAAAATGGCAATTTTGGTCACTGTGAGGCTTTAAAAAGTGGTTATTCAACATGAGGCATGATCCAATTGACATTTTGAATCATTTTTGTACAGTCCCAAAAAATCAATTTTCTGGTGAAAAACGATGACCCCGGACCTGTCGAACTTTCTCCATATGGTCAGTAATAGTGATTGTTTAATGTTTAATCTTTTGACTGTAAATAACTATTGCATGTGAATTATCACTTTTGGAACTAAAATTAGTGTGTTTAGAGTTATTTTTCTGCCCAAAATAGGTCACAAAAGAAGCTTCTGAGTAGGAGGAAAAGTCTGTAAAAATTGCAATTTTGGTCACTGTGAGGCTTAAAAAAATGGTTATTCAACATGAGGCACAATCCAATTGACATTTTTAACCATTTTTTGTAGAGTCCCAAAAAAATCAATTTTCTGATGAAAAATGGTGACCCCGGACCTGTCGAACTTTCTCCAGAAGGTCAGTAATGGTAATTTTTTAATGTTAAATCTTTTTACTGTAAATGACTATTGGTTGTGAATTATAACGTTTGGAACTAAAATTAGTGTGTAGAGTAATTTTTCTGCCCTAAATTGGTAAAAATAATAGCTTCTGAGTAGGAGGAAAAGTCTGTAAAAATTGTAATTTTGGTCACTGTGAGGCTTAAAAAAATGGTTATTCAACATGAGGCACAATCCAATTGACATTTTTAACCATTTTTTGTAGAGTCCAAAAAAATCAATTTTCTGATGAAAAATGGTGACCCCGGACCTGTCGAACTTTCTCCAGAAGGTCAGTAATGGTAATTTTTTAATGTTAAATCTTTTTACTGTAAATGACTATTGGTTGTGAATTATAACGTTTGGAACAAAAATTAGTGTGTAGAGTAATTTTTCTGCCCTAAATTGGTAAAAATAATAGCTTCTGAGTAGGAGGAAAAGTCTGTAAAAATTGCAATTTTGGTCACTGTGAGGGTTAAAAAAGTGGTTATTCAACATGAGGCACAATCCAATTGACATTTTTAACCATTTTTTGTAGAGTCCCAAAAAATCAATTTTCTGATGAAAAATGATGACCCCGGACCTGTCAAACTTTCTCCAGAAGGTCAGTAATGGTAATTTTTTAATGTTTAATCTTTTGACTGTAAATGACTATTGCATGTGAATTATAACGTTTGGAACTAAAATTAGTGTGTTTAGAGTAATTTTTCTGCCTTAAATTGGTAAAAATAATAGCTTCTGAGTAGGAGGAAAAGTCTGTAAAAATGGTAATTTTGGTCACTGTGAGGCTTAAAAAAGTGGTTATTCAACATGAGGCACGATCCAATTGACATTTTGAATCATTTTTGTACAGTCCAAAAAATCAATTTTCTGATGAAAAACGATGACCCCGGACCTGTCAAACTTTCTCCAGATGGTCAGTAATGGTGATTTTTTAATGTTTAATGTTTTGACTGTAAATAACTATTGCATATGAATTATCACTTTTGGAACTAAAATAAGTGTGTTTAGAGTCATTTTTCTGCCCAAAATAGGTCAAAAAAGAAGCTTCTGAGTAGGAGGAAAAGTCTGTAAAAATTGCAATTTTGGTCACTGTGAGGGTTAAAAAAGTGGTTATTCAACATGAGGCACAATCCAATTGACATTTTTAACCATTTTTTGTAGAGTCCCAAAAATATATTTTCTGATGAAAAATGATGACCCCGGACCTGTCGAACTTTCTCCAGAAGGTCAGTAATGGTAATTTTTTAATGTTTAATCTTTTGACTGTAAATGACTATTGCATGTGAATTATAACGTTTGGAACTAAAATTAGTGTGTTTAGAGTAATCTTTCTGCCTTAAATTGGTAAAAATAATAGCTTCTGAGTAGGAGTAAAAGTCTGTATAAATGGTAATTTTGGTCACTGTGAGGCTTAAAAAAGTGGTTATTCAACATGAGGCACGATCCAATTGACATTTTGAATCATTTTTGTACAGTCCAAAAAATAAATTTTCTGGTGAAAAACGATGACCCTCAACCTGTCGAACTTTCTCCATATGGTCAGTAATAGTGATTGTTTAATGTTTAATCTTTTGACTGTAAATAACTATTGCATGTGAATTATCACTTTTGGAACTAAAATTAGTGTGTTTAGAGTTATTTTTCTGCCCAAAATAGGTCAAAAAAGAAGCTTCTGAGTAGGAGGAAAAGTCTGTAAAAATTGCAATTTTGGTCACTGTGAGGCTTAAAAAAGTGGTTATTCATCATGAGGCACAGTCCAATTGACACTTTGAACCATTTTTTGTAGAGTTCAAAAAAATCAATTTTCTGGTGAAAAATGATGACCACGGACCTGTCGAACTTTCTCCAAATGGTCAGTAATAGTGATTTTTTAATGTTTAATCTTTTGACTGTAAAAAACTATTGCATATGAATTATCACTTTTGGAACTAAAATAAGTGTGTTTAGAGTCATTTTCCTGCTCAAAATAGGTCAAAAAAGAAGCTTCTGAGTGGAGGAAAAGTCTGTAAAAATGGCAATTTTGGTCACTGTGAGGCTTAAAAAAGTGGTTATTCATCATGAGGCACAATCCAATTGACACTTTGAACCATTTTTAGTAGAGTTCAAAAAAATCAATTTTCGGGTGAAAAATGATGACCACGGACTTGTCGAACTTTCTCCAAATGGTCAGTAATAGTGATTTTTTAATGTTTAATCTTTTGACTGTAAAAAACTATTGCATATGAATTATCACTTTTGGAACTAAAATAAGTGTGTTAAGAGACATTTTCCTGCCCAAAATCGGTCAAAAAAGAAGCTTCAGAGTAGGAGGAAAAGTCTGTAAAAATGGCAATTTTGGTCACTGTGAGGCTTAAAAAAGTGGTTATTCATCATGAGGCACAATCCAATTGAAATTTTGAATCATTTTTTGTACAGTCCAAAAATCAATTTTCTGATGAAAAACGATGACCCGGACCTGTCAACCTTTCTCCAGATGGTCAAGAATTTTGATTTTTTAATGTTTAATCTTTTGACTGCACATGACTATTGCATGTGAATTATTACGCTTGGAACTAAAATAAGTGTGTTTAGAGTAATTTTTCTGCCCTAAATTGGTAAAAATAATAGCTTCTGAGTAGGAGGAAAAGTCTGTAAAAATGGCAATTTTGGTCACTGTGAGGCTTTAAAAAGTGGTTATTCAACATGAGGCATGATCCAATTGACATTTTGAATCATTTTTGTACAGTCCAAAAAAATCAATTTTCTGGTGAAAAACGATGACCCCGGACCTGTCGAACTTTCTCCATATGGTCAGTAATAGTGATTGTTTAATGTTTAATCTTTTGACTGTAAATAACTATTGCATGTGAATTATCACTTTTGGAACTAAAATTAGTGTGTTTAGAGTTATTTTTCTGCCCAAAATAGGTCACAAAAGAAGCTTCTGAGTAGGAGGAAAAGTCTGTAAAAATTGCAATTTTGGTCACTGTGAGGCTTAAAAAAATGGTTATTCAACATGAGGCACAATCCAATTGACATTTTTAACCATTTTTTGTAGAGTCCAAAAAAATCAATTTTCTGATGAAAAATGATGACCCCGGACCTGTCGAACTTTCTCCAGAAGGTCAGTAATGGTAATTTTTTAATGTTAAATCTTTTCACTGTAAATGACTATTGGTTGTGAATTATAACGTTTGGAACTAAAATTAGTGTGTAGAGTAATTTTTCTGCCCTAAATTGGTAAAAATAATAGCTTCTGAGTAGGAGGAAAAGTCTGTAAAAATGGTAATTTTGGTCACTGTGAGGCTTAAAAAAGTGGTTATTCAACATGAGGCACTATCCAATTGACATTTTGAATCATTTTTGTACAGTCCAAAAAATCAATTTTCTGATGAAAAACGATGACCCCGGACCTGTCAAACTTTCTCCAGATGGTCAGTAATGGTGATTTTTTAATGTTTCATCTTTTGACTGTAAACAACTATTGCATATGAATTATCACTTTTGGAACTAAAATAAGTGTGTTTAGAGTAATTTTTCTGCCCTAAATTGGTCAAAATAATAGCTTCTGAGTAGGAGGAAAAGTCTGTAAAAATGGCAATTTTGGTCACTGTGAAGCTTTAAAAAGTGGTTATTCAACATGAGGCATGATCCAATTGACATTTTGAATCATTTTTGTACAGTCCAAAAAACTCAATTTTCTGGTGAAAAACGATGACCCCGGACCTGACGAACTTTCTCCATATGGTCAGTAATAGTGATTTTTTAATGTTTAATCTTTTGACTGTAAATAACTATTGCATGTGAATTATCACTTTTGGAACTAAAATAAGTGTGTTTAGAGTCATTTTTCTGCCCAAAATAGGTCAAAAAAGAAGCTTCTGAGTAGGAGGAAAAGTCTGTAAAAATTGCAATTTTGGTCACTGTGAGGGTTAAAAAAGTGGTTATTCAACATGAGGCACAATCCAATTGACATTTTTAACCATTTTTTGTAGAGTCCAAAAAAATCAATTTTCTGATGAAAAATGATGACCCCGGACCTGTCGAACTTTCTCCAGAAGGTCAGTAATGGTAATTTTTTAATGTTTAATCTTTTGACTGTAAATGACTATTGCATGTGAATTATAACATTTGGAACTAAAATTAGTGTGTTTAGAGTAATTTTTCTGCCTTAAATTGGTAAAAATAATAGCTTCTGAGTAGGAGGAAAAGTCTGTAAAAATGGTAATTTTGGTCACTGTGAGGCTTAAAAAAGTGGTTATTCAACATGAGGCACGATCCAATTGACATTTTGAATCATTTTTGTACAGTCCAAAAAATCTATTTTCTGATGAAAAACGATGACCCCGGACCTGTCAAACTTTCTCCAGATGGTCAGTAATGGTGATTTTATAATGTTTAATCTTTTGACTATAAACAACTATTGCATATGAATTATCACTTTTGGAACTAAAATAAGTGTGTTTAGAGTCATTTTTCTGCCCAAAATAGGTCAAAAAAGAAGCTTCTGAGTAGGAGGAAAAGTCTGTAAAAATTGCAATTTTGGTCACTGTGAGGGTTAAAAAAAGTGGTTATTCAACATGAGGCACAATCCAATTGACATTTTTAACCATTTTTTGTAGAGTCCAAAAAATATATTTTCTGATGAAAAATGATGACCCCGGACCTGTCAAACTTTCTCCAGAAGGTCAGTAATGGTAATTTTTTAATGTTTAATCTTTTGACTGTAAATGACTATTGCATGTGAATTATAACGTTTGGAACTGAAATTAGTGTGTTTAGAGTAATCTTTCTGCCTTAAATTGGTAAAAATAATAGCTTCTGAGTAGGAGGAAAAGTCTGTAAAAATGGTAATTTTGATCACTGTGAGGCTTAAAAAAGTGGTTATTCAACATGAGGCACGATCCAATTGACATTTTGAATCATTTTTGTACAGTCCAAAAAATCAATTTTCTGGTGAAAAACGATGACCCGGACCTGTCAACCTTTCTCCAGATGGTCAAGAATTTTGATTTTTTTAATGTTTAATCTTTTGACTGTAAATAACTATTGCATTTGAATTATCACTTTTGGAACTAAAATTAGTGTGTTTAGAGTTATTTTTCTGCCCAAAATAGGTCAAAAAAGAAGCTTCTGAGTAGGAGGAAAAGTCTGTAAAAATTGCAATTTTGGTCACTGTGAGGCTTAAAAAAGTGGTTATTCATCATGAGGCACAGTCCAATTGACACTTTGAACCATTTTTTGTAGAGTTCAAAAAAATCAATTTTCTGGTGAAAAATGATGACCACGGACCTGTCGAACTTTCTCCAAGTGGTCAGTAATAGTGATTTTTTAATGTTTAATCTTTTGACTGTAAAAAACTATTGCATATGAATTATC
This sequence comes from Calotriton arnoldi, assembly GCA_963921515.1. Taxonomy (NCBI): domain Eukaryota; kingdom Metazoa; phylum Chordata; class Amphibia; order Caudata; family Salamandridae; genus Calotriton; species Calotriton arnoldi. The sequence goes on along the minus strand of CAWUFW010015351.1, from coordinate 225,829 downwards.
ACTTTTGGAACTAAAATAAGTGTGTTTAGAGTCATTTTCCTGCTCAAAATAGGTCAAAAAAGAAGCTTCTGAGTGGAGGAAAAGTCTGTAAAAATGGCAATTTTGGTCACTGTGAGGCTTAAAAAAGTGGTTATTCATCATGAGGCACAATCCAATTGACACTTTGAACCATTTTTAGTAGAGTTCAAAAAAATCAATTTTCTGGTGAAAAATGATGACCACGGACTTGTCGAACTTTCTCCAAATGGTCAGTAATAGTGATTTTTTAATGTTTAATCTTTTGACTGTAAAAAACTATTGCATATGAATTATCACTTTTGGAACTAAAATAAGTGTGTTAAGAGACATTTTCCTGCCCAAAATCGGTCAAAAAAGAAGCTTCAGAGTAGGAGGAAAAGTCTGTAAAAATGGCAATTTTGGTCACTGTGAGGCTTAAAAAAGTGGTTATTCATCATGAGGCACAATCCAATTGACATTTTGAATCATTTTTTGTACAGTCCAAAAAATCAATTTTCTGATGAAAAACGATGACCCGGACCTGTCAACCTTTCTCCAGATGGTCAAGAATTTTGATTTTTTAATGTTTAATCTTTTGACTGCACATGACTATTGCATGTGAATTATTACGCTTGGAACTAAAATAAGTGTTTAGAGTAATTTTTCTGCCCTAAATTGGTAAAAATAATAGCTTCTGAGTAGGAGGAAAAGTCTGTAAAAATGGCAATTTTGGTCACTGTGAGGCTTTAAAAAGTGGTTATTCAACATGAGGCATGATCCAATTGACATTTTGAATCATTTTTGTACAGTCCCAAAAAATCAATTTTCTGGTGAAAAACAATGACCCCGGACCTGTCGAACTTTCTCCACATGGTCAGTAATAGTGATTGTTTAATGTTTAATCTTTTGACTGTAAATAACTATTGCATGTGAATTATCACTTTTGGAACTAAAATTAGTGTGTTTAGAGTTATTTTTCTGCCCAAAATAGGTCACAAAAGAAGCTTCTGAGTAGGAGGAAAAGTCTGTAAAAATTGCAATTTTGGTCACTGTGAGGCTTAAAAAAATGGTTATTCAACATGAGGCACAATCCAATTGACATTTTTAACCATTTTTTGTAGAGTCCAAAAAAAATCAATTTTCTGATGAAAAATGGTGACCCCGGACCTGTCGAACTTTCTCCAGAAGGTCAGTAATGGTAATTTTTTAATGTTAAATCTTTTTACTGTAAATGACTATTGGTTGTGAATTATAATGTTTGGAACTAAAATTAGTGTGTAGAGTAATTTTTCTGCCCTAAATTGGTAAAAATAATTGCTTCTGAGTAGGAGGAAAAGTCTGTAAAAATGGTAATTTTGGTCACTGTGAGGCTTAAAAAAGTGGTTATTCAACATGAGGCACTATCCAATTGACATTTTGAATCATTTTTGTACAGTCCAAAAAATCAATTTTCTGATGAAAAACGATGACCCCGGACCTGTCAAACTTTCTCCAGATGGTCAGTAATGGTGATTTTTTAATGTTTCATCTTTTGACTGTAAACAACTATTGCATATGAATTATCACTTTTGGAACTAAAATAAGTGTGTTTAGAGTAATTTTTCTGCCCTAAATTGGTCAAAATAATAGCTTCTGAGTAGGAGGAAAAGTCTGTAAAAATGGCAATTTTGGTCACTGTGAGGCTTAAAAAAGTGTTTATTCATCATGAGGCACAATCCAATTGACATTTTGAATCATTTTTTGTACAGTCCAAAAATCAATTTTCTGATGAAAAACGATGACCCGGACCTGTCAACCTTTCTCCAGATGGTCAAGAATTTTGATTTTTTAATGTTTAATCTTTTGACTGCACATGACTATTGCATGTGAATTATTACGCTTGGAACTAAAATAAGTGTGTTTAGAGTAATTTTTCTGCCCTAAATTGGTAAAAATAATAGCTTCTGAGTAGGAGGAAAAGTCTGTAAAAATGGCAATTTTGGTCACTGTGAGGCTTTAAAAAGTGGTTATTCAACATGAGGCATGATCCAATTGACATTTTGAATCATTTTTGTACAGTCCAAAAAAATCAATTTTCTGGTGAAAAACGATGACCCCGGACCTGTCGAACTTTCTCCATATGGTCAGTAATAGTGATTGTTTAATGTTTAATCTTTTGACTGTAAATAACTATTGCATGTGAATTATCACTTTTGGAACTAAAATTAGTGTGTTTAGAGTTATTTTTCTGCCCAAAATAGGTCACAAAAGAAGCTTCTGAGTAGGAGGAAAAGTCTGTAAAAATTGCAATTTTGGTCACTGTGAGGCTTAAAAAAATGGTTATTCAACATGAGGCACAATCCAATTGACATTTTTAACCATTTTTTGTAGAGTCCAAAAAAATCAATTTTCTGATGAAAAATGATGACCCCGGACCTGTCGAACTTTCTCCAGAAGGTCAGTAATGGTAATTTTTTAATGTTAAATCTTTTCACTGTAAATGACTATTGGTTGTGAATTATAACGTTTGGAACTAAAATTAGTGTGTAGAGTAATTTTTCTGCCCTAAATTGGTAAAAATAATAGCTTCTGAGTAGGAGGAAAAGTCTGTAAAAATGGTAATTTTGGTCACTGTGAGGCTTAAAAAGTGGTTATTCAACATGAGGCACTATCCAATTGACATTTTGAATCATTTTTGTACAGTCCAAAAATCAATTTTCTGATGAAAAACGATGACCCCGGACCTGTCAAACTTTCTCCAGATGGTCAGTAATGGTGATTTTTTAATGTTTCATCTTTTGACTGTAAACAACTATTGCATATGAATTATCACTTTTGGAACTAAAATAAGTGTGTTTAGAGTAATTTTTCTGCCCTAAATTGGTCAAAATAATAGCTTCTGAGTAGGAGGAAAAGTCTGTAAAAATGGCAATTTTGGTCACTGTGAAGCTTTAAAAAGTGGTTATTCAACATGAGGCATGATCCAATTGACATTTTGAATCATTTTTGTACAGTCCGAAAAACTCAATTTTCTGGTGAAAAACGATGACCCCGGACCTGACGAACTTTCTCCATATGGTCAGTAATAGTGATTTTTTAATGTTTAATCTTTTGAATGTAAATAACTATTGCATGTGAATTATCACTTTTGGAACTAAAATAAGTGTGTTTAGAGTCATTTTTCTGCCCAAAATAGGTAAAAAAAGAAGCTTCTGAGTAGGAGGAAAAGTCTGTAAAAATTGCAATTTTGGTCACTGTGAGGGTTAAAAAAGTGGTTATTCAACATGAGGCACAATCCAATTGACATTTTTAACCATTTTTTGTAGAGTCCAAAAAAATCAATTTTCTGATGAAAAATGATGACCCCGGACCTGTCGAACTTTCTCCAGAAGGTCAGTAATGGTAATTTTTTAATGTTTAATCTTTTGACTGTAAATGACTATTGCATGTGAATTATAACGTTTGGAACTAAAATTAGTGTGTTTAGAGTAATTTTTCTGCCTTAAATTGGTAAAAATAATAGCTTCTGAGTAGGAGGAAAAGTCTGTAAAAATGGTAATTTTGGTCACTGTGAGGCTTAAAAAAGTGGTTATTCAACATGAGGCACGATCCAATTGACATTTTGAATCATTTTTGTACAGTCCAAAAATCAATTTTCTGATGAAAAACGATGACCCCGGACCTGTCAAACTTTCTCCAGATGGTCAGTAATGGTGATTTTATAATGTTTAATCTTTTGACTATAAACAACTATTGCATATGAATTATCACTTTTGGAACTAAAATAAGTGTGTTTAGAGTCATTTTTCTGCCCAAAATAGGTCAAAAAAGAAGCTTCTGAGTAGGAGGAAAAGTCTGTAAAAATTGCAATTTTGGTCACTGTGAGGGTTAAAAAAAGTGGTTATTCAACATGAGGCACAATCCAATTGACATTTTTAACCATTTTTTGTAGAGTCCCAAAAAATATATTTTCTGATGAAAAATGATGACCCCGGACCTGTCAAACTTTCTCCAGAAGGTCAGTAATGGTAATTTTTTAATGTTTAATCTTTTGACTGTAAATGACTATTGCATGTGAATTATAACGTTTGGAACTGAAATTAGTGTGTTTAGAGTAATCTTTCTGCCTTAAATTGGTAAAAATAATAGCTTCTGAGTAGGAGGAAAAGTCTGTAAAAATGGTAATTTTGATCACTGTGAGGCTTAAAAAGTGGTTATTCAACATGAGGCACGATCCAATTGACATTTTGAATCATTTTTGTACAGTCCAAAAAATCAATTTTCTGGTGAAAAACGATGACCCTCAACCTGTCGAACTTTCTACATATGGTCAGTAATAGTGATTTTTTAATGTTTAATCTTTTGACTGTAAAAAACTATTGCATATGAATTATCACTTTTGGAACTAAAATAAGTGTGTTAAGAGACATTTTCCTGCCCAAAATCGGTCAAAAAAGAAGCTTCAGAGTAGGAGGAAAAGTCTGTAAAAATGGCAATTTTGGTCACTGTGAGGCTTAAAAAAGTGGTTATTCATCATGAGGCACAATCCAATTGACATTTTGAATCATTTTTTGTACAGTCCAAAAAATCAATTTTCTGATGAAAAATGATGACCCGGACCTGTCAACCTTTCTCCAGATGGTCAAGAATTTTGATTTTTTTAATGTTTAATCTTTTGACTGCACATGACTATTGCATGTGAATTATTACGCTTGGAACTAAAATAAGTGTGTTTAGAGTAATTTTTCTGCCCTAAATTGGTAAAAATAATAGCTTCTGAGTAGGAGGAAAAGTCTGTAAAAATGGCAATTTTGGTCACTGTGAGGCTTTAAAAAGTGGTTATTCAACATGAGGCATGATCCAATTGACATTTTGAATCATTTTTGTACAGTCCAAAAAAATCAATTTTCTGGTGAAAAACGATGACCCCGGACCTGACGAACTTACTCCATATGGTCAGTAATAGTGATTGTTTAATGTTTAATCTTTTGACTGTAAATAACTATTGCATATGAATTATCACTTTTGGAACTAAAATAAGTGTGTTAAGAGTTATTTTTCTGCCCAAAATAGGTCAAAAAAGAAGCTTCTGAGTAGGAGGAAAAGTCTGTAAAAATTGCAATTTTGGTCACTGTGAGGCTTAAAAAAGTGGTTATTCATCATGAGGCACAGTCCAATTGACACTTTGAACCATTTTTTGTAGAGTTCAAAAAAATCAATTTTCTGGTGAAAAATGATGACCACGGACCTGTCGAACTTTCTCCAAATGGTCAGTAATAGTGATTTTTTAATGTTTAATCTTTTGACTGTAAAAAACTATTGCATATGAATTATCACTTTTGGAACTAAAATAAGTGTGTTAAGAGACATTTTCCTGCCCAAAATCGGTCAAAAAAGAAGCTTCAGAGTAGGAGGAAAAGTCTGTAAAAATGGCAATTTTGGTCACTGTGAGGCTTAAAAAAGTGGTTATTCATCATGAGGCACAATCCAATTGACATTTTGAATCATTTTTTGTACAGTCCAAAAAATCAATTTTCTGATGAAAAACGATGACCCGGACCTGTCAACCTTTCTCCAGATGGTCAAGAATTTTGATTTTTTAATGTTTAATCTTTTGACTGCACATGACTATTGCATGTGAATTATTACGCTTGGAACTAAAATAAGTGTTTAGAGTAATTTTTCTGCCCTAAATTGGTAAAAATAATAGCTTCTGAGTAGGAGGAAAAGTCTGTAAAAATGGCAATTTTGGTCACTGTGAGGCTTTAAAAAGTGGTTATTCAACATGAGGCATGATCCAATTGACATTTTGAATCATTTTTGTACAGTCCCAAAAAATCAATTTTCTGGTGAAAAACGATGACCCCGGACCTGTCGAACTTTCTCCATATGGTCAGTAATAGTGATTGTTTAATGTTTAATCTTTTGACTGTAAATAACTATTGCATGTGAATTATCACTTTTGGAACTAAAATTAGTGTGTTTAGAGTTATTTTTCTGCCCAAAATAGGTCACAAAAGAAGCTTCTGAGTAGGAGGAAAAGTCTGTAAAAATTGCAATTTTGGTCACTGTGAGGCTTAAAAAAATGGTTATTCAACATGAGGCACAATCCAATTGACATTTTTAACCATTTTTTGTAGAGTCCAAAAAATCAATTTTCTGATGAAAAATGGTGACCCCGGACCTGTCGAACTTTCTCCAGAAGGTCAGTAATGGTAATTTTTTAATGTTAAATCTTTTTACTGTAAATGACTATTGGTTGTGAATTATAATGTTTGGAACTAAAATTAGTGTGTAGAGTAATTTTTCTGCCCTAAATTGGTAAAAATAATTGCTTCTGAGTAGGAGGAAAAGTCTGTAAAAATGGTAATTTTGGTCACTGTGAGGCTTAAAAAAGTGGTTATTCAACATGAGGCACTATCCAATTGACATTTTGAATCATTTTTGTACAGTCCAAAAATCAATTTTCTGATGAAAAACGATGACCCCGGACCTGTCAAACTTTCTCCAGATGGTCAGTAATGGTGATTTTTTAATGTTTCATCTTTTGACTGTAAACAACTATTGCATATGAATTATCACTTTTGGAACTAAAATAAGTGTGTTTAGAGTAATTTTTCTGCCCTAAATTGGTCAAAATAATAGCTTCTGAGTAGGAGGAAAAGTCTGTAAAAATGGCAATTTTGGTCACTGTGAAGCTTTAAAAAGTGGTTGTTCAACATGAGGCATGATCCAATTGACATTTTGAATCATTTTTGTACAGTCCAAAAAAATCAATTTTCTGGTGAAAAACCATGACCCCGGACCTGACGAACTTTCTCCATATGGTCAGTAATAGTGATTTTTAATGTTTAATCTTTTGACTGTAAATAACTATTGCATGTGAATTATCACTTTTGGAACTAAAATAAGTGTGTTTAGAGTCATTTTTCTGCCCAAAATAGGTAAAAAAAGAAGCTTCTGAGTAGGAGGAAAAGTCTGTAAAAATTGCAATTTTGGTCACTGTGAGGGTTAAAAAAGTGGTTATTCAACATGATGCACAATCCAATTGACATTTTTAACCATTTTTTGTAGAGTCCAAAAAAATCAATTTTCTGATGAAAAATGATGACCCCGGACCTGTCGAACTTTCTCCAGAAGGTCAGTAATGGTAATTTTTTAATGTTTAATCTTTTGACTGTAAATGACTATTGCATGTGAATTATAACGTTTGGAACTAAAATTAGTGTGTTTAGAGTAATTTTTCTGCCTTAAATTGGTAAAAATAATAGCTTCTGAGTAGGAGGAAAAGTCTGTAAAAATGGTAATTTTGGTCACTGTGAGGCTTAAAAAAGTGGTTATTCAAGATGAGACACGATCCATTTGACATTTTGAATCATTTTTGTACAGTCCAAAAATCAATTTTCTGATGAAAAACTATGACCCCACGACCAGTCAAAGTTTCTCCAGATGGTCAGTAATGGTTATTTTTTAATGTTTAATCTTTTGACTATAAACAACTATTGCATATGAATTATCACTTTTGGAACTAAAATAAGTGTGTTTAGAGTCATTTTTCTGCCCAAAATAGGTCAAAAAAGAAGCTTCTGAGTAGGAGGAAAAGTCTGTAAAAATTGCAATTTTGGTCACTGTGAGGGTTAAAAAAAGTGGTTATTCAACATGAGGCACAATCCAATTGACATTTTTAACCATTTTTTGTAGAGTCCAAAAAAATATATTTTCTGATGAAAAATGATGACCCCGGACCTGTCGAACTTTCTCCAGAAGGTCAGTAATGGTAATTTTTTAATGTTTAATCTTTTGACTGTAAATGGCTATTGCATGTGAATTATAACGTTTGGAACTAAAATTAGTGTGTTTAGAGTAATCTTTCTGCCTTAAATTGGTAAAAATAATAGCTTCTGAGTAGGAGGAAAAGTCTGTAAAAATGGTAATTTTGGTCACTGTGAGGCTTAAAAAAGTGGTTATTCAACATGAGGCACGATCCAATTGACATTTTGAATCATTTTTGTACAGTCCAAAAAAATCAATTTTCTGATGAAAAACGATGACCCCGGACCTGTCAAACTTTCTACAGATGGTCAGTAATGGTGATTTTTTAATGTTTCATCTTTTGACTGTAAACAACTATTGCATATGAATTATCACTTTTGGAACTAAAATAAGTGTGTTTAGAGTAATTTTTCTGCCCTAAATTGGTAAAAATAATAGCTTCTGAGTAGGAGGAAAAGTCTGTAAAAATGGCAATTTTGGTCACTGTGAGGCTTTAAAAAGTGGTTATTCAACATGAGGCATGATCCAATTGACATTTTGAATCATCTTTGTACTGTCCAAAAAAATCAATTTTCTGGTGAAAAACAATGACCCTCAACCTGTCGAACTTTCTCCATATGGTCAGTAATAGTGATTGTTTAATGTTTAATCTTTTGACTGTAAATAACTATTGCATGTGAATTATCACTTTTGGAACTAAAATTAGTGTGTTTTGAGTTATTTTTTGCCTGCCCAAAATAGGTCAAAAAAGAAGCTTCTGAGTAGGAGGAAAAGTCTGTAAAAATTGCAATTTTGGTCACTGTGAGGCTTAAAAAAGTGGTTATTCATCATGAGGCACAGTCCAATTGACACTTTGAACCATTTTTTGTAGAGTTCAAAAAAATCAATTTTATGGTGAAAAATGATGACCACGGACCTGTCGAACTTTCTCCAAATGGTCAGTAATAGTGATTTTTTAATGTTTAATCTTTTGACTGTAAAAAACTATTGCATATGAATTATCACTTTTGGAACTAAAATAAGTGTGTTTAGAGTCATTTTCCTGCTCAAAATAGGTCAAAAAAGTAGCTTCTGAGTGGAGGAAAAGTCTGTAAAAATGGCAATTTTGGTCACTGTGAGGCTTAAAAAAGTGGTTATTCATCATGAGGCACAATCCAATTGACATTTTGAATCATTTTTTGTACAGTCCAAAAAATCAATTTTCTGATGAAAAACGATGACCCGGACCTGTCAACCTTTCTCCAGATGGTCAAGAATTTTGATTTTTTAATGTTTAATCTTTTGACTGCACATGACTATTGCATGTGAATTATTACGCTTGGAACTAAAATAAGTGTGTTTAGAGTAATTTTTCTGCCCTAAATTGGTAAAAATAATAGCTTCTGAGTAGGAGGAAAAGTCTGTAAAAATGGCAATTTTGGTCACTGTGAGGCTTTAAAAAGTGGTTATTCAACATGAAGCATGATCCAATTGACATTTTGAATCATTTTTGTACAGTCCAAAAAAATCAATTTTCTGATGAAAAACGATGACCCCGGACCTGTCGAACTTTCTCCATATGGTCAGTAATAGTGATTGTTTAATGTTTAATCTTTTGACTGTAAATAACTATTGCATGTGAATTATCACTTTTAGAACTAAAATTAGTGTGTTTAGAGTTATTTTTCTGCCCAAAATAGGTCAAAAAAGAAGTTTCTGAGTAGGAGGAAAAGTCTGTAAAAATTGCAATTTTGGTCACTGTGAGGCTTAAAAAAGTGGTTATTCATCATGAGGCACAGTCCAATTGACACTTTGAACCATTTTTTGTAGAGTTCAAAAAAATCAATTTTCTGGTGAAAAATGATGACCACGGACCTGTCGAACTTTCTCCAAATGGTCAGTAATAGTGATTTTTTAATGTTTAATCTTTTGACTGTAAAAAACTATTGCATATGAATTATCACTTTTGGAACTAAAATAAGTGTGTTTAGAGTCATTTTCCTGCTCAAAATAGGTCAAAAAAGAAGCTTCTGAGTGGAGGAAAAGTCTGTAAAAATGGCAATTTTGGTCACTGTGAGGCTTAAAAAGTGGTTATTCATCATGAGGCACAATCCAATTGACACTTTGAACCATTTTTAGTAGAGTTCAAAAAATAAATTTTCTGGTGAAAAATGATGACCACGGACCTGTCGAACTTTCTCCAAATGGTCAGTAATAGTGATTTTTTAATGTTTAATCTTTTGACTGTAAAAAACTATTGCATATGAATTATCACTTTTGGAACTAAAATAAGTGTGTTAAGAGACATTTTCCTGCCCAAAATCGGTCAAAAAAGAAGCTTCAGAGTAGGAGGAAAAGTCTGTAAAAATGGCAATTTTGGTCACTGTGAGGCTTAAAAAAGTGGTTATTCATCATGAGGCACAATCCAATTGACATTTTGAATCATTTTTTGTACAGTCCAAAAAATCAATTTTCTGATGAAAAACGATGACCCGGACCTGTCAACCTTTCTCCAGATGGTCAAGAATTTTGATTTTTTAATGTTTAATATTTTGACTGCACATGACTATTGCATGTGAATTATTACGCTTGGAACTAAAATAAGTGTGTTTAGAGTAATTTTTCTGCCCTAAATTGGTAAAAATAATAGCTTCTGAGTAGGAGGAAAAGTCTGTAAAAATGGCAATTTTGGTCACTGTGAGGCTTTAAAAAGTGGTTATTCAACATGAGGCATGATCCAATTGACATTTTGAATCATTTTTGTACAGTCCAAAAAAATCAATTTTCTGGTGAAAAACGATGACCCCGGACCTGTCGAACTTTCTCCATATGGTCAGTAATAGTGATTGTTTAATGTTTAATCTTTTGACTGTAAATAACTATTGCATTTGAATTATCACTTTTGGAACTAAAATTAGTGTGTTTAGAGTTATTTTTCTGCCCAAAATAGGTCAAAAAAGAAGCTTCTGAGTAGGAGGAAAAGTCTGTAAAAATTGCAATTTTGGTCACTGTGAGGCTTAAAAAAGTGGTTATTCATCATGAGGCACAGTCCAATTGACACTTTGAACCATTTTTTGTAGAGTTCAAAAAAATCAATTTTCTGGTGAAAAATGATGACCACGGACCTGTCGAACTTTCTCCAAATGGTCAGTAATAGTGATTTTTTAATGTTTAATCTTTTGACTGTAAAAAACTATTGCATATGAATTATCACTTTTGGAACTAAAATAAGTGTGTTTAGAGTCATTTTCCTGCTCAAAATAGGTCAAAAAAGAAGCTTCTGAGTGGAGGAAAAGTCTGTAAAAATGGCAATTTTGGTCACTGTGAGGCTTAAAAAAGTGGTTATTCATCATGAGGCACAATGCAATTGACACTTTGAACCATTTTTAGTAGAGTTCAAAAAAATCAATTTTCTGGTGAAAAATGATGACCACGGACTTGTCGAACTTTCTCCAAATGGTCAGTAATAGTGATTTTTTAATGTTTAATCTTTTGACTGTAAAGAACTATTGCATATGAATTATCACTTTTGGAACTAAAATAAGTGTGTTAAAAGACATTTTCCTGCCCAAAATCGGTCAAAAAAGAAGCTTCAGAGTAGGAGGAAAAGTCTGTAAAAATGGCAATTTTGGTCACTGTGAGGCTTAAAAAAGTGGTTATTCATCATGAGGCACAATCCAATTGACATTTTGAATCATTTTTTGTACAGTCCAAAAATCAATTTTCTGATGAAAAACGATGACCCGGACCTGTCAACCTTTCTCCAGATGGTCAAGAATTTTGATTTTTTAATGTTTAATCTTTTGACTGCACATGACTATTGCATGTGAATTATTACGCTTGGAACTAAAATAAGTGTGTTTAGAGTAATTTTTCTGCCCTAAATTGGTAAAAATAATAGCTTCTGAGTAGGAGGAAAAGTCTGTAAAAATGGTAATTTTGGTCACTGTGAGGACTTAAAAAAGTGGTTATTCAACATGAGGCACTATCCAATTGACATTTTGAATCATTTTTGTACAGTCCAAAAAATCAATTTTCTGATGAAAAACGATGACCCCGGACCTGTCGAACTTTCTCCATATGGTCAGTAATAGTGATTGTTTAATGTTTAATCTTTTGACTGTAAATAACTATTGCATGTGAATTATCACTTTTGGAACTAAAATTAGTGTGTTTAGAGTTATTTTTCTGCCCAAAATAGGTCACAAAAGAAGCTTCTGAGTAGGAGGAAAAGTCTGTAAAAATTGCAATTTTGGTCACTGTGAGGCTTAAAAAAAAGTGGTTATTCAACATGAGGCACAATCCAATTGACATTTTTAACCATTTTTTGTAGAGTCCAAAAAAAATCAATTTTCTGATGAAAAATGGTGACCCCGGACCTGTCGAACTTTCTCCAGAAGGTCAGTAATGGTAATTTTTTAATGTTAAATCTTTTTACTGTAAATGACTATTGGTTGTGAATTATAACGTTTGGAACTAAAATTAGTGTGTAGAGTAATTTTTCTGCCCTAAATTGGTAAAAATAATAGCTTCTGAGTAGGAGGAAAAGTCTGTAAAAATGGTAATTTTGGTCACTGTGAGGCTTAAAAAAGTGGTTATTCAACATGAGGCACGATCCAATTGACATTTTGAATCATTTTTGTACAGTCCAAAAAATCAATTTTCTGATGAAAAACGATGACCCCGGACCTGTCAAACTTTCTCCAGATGGTCAGTAATGGTGATTTTTTAATGTTTCATCTTTTGACTGTAAACAACTATTGCATATGAATTATCACTTTTGGAACTAATATAAGTGTGTTTAGAGTAATTTTTCTGCCCTAAATTGGTAAAAATAATAGCTTCTGAGTAGGAGGAAAAGTCTGTAAAAATGGCAATTTTGGTCACTGTGAGGCTTTAAAAAGTGGTTATTCAACATGAGGCATGATCCAATTGACATTTTGAATCATCTTTGTACTGTCCAAAAAAATCAATTTTCTGGTGATAAACAATGACCCTCAACCTGTCGAACTTTCTCCATATGGTCAGTAAAAGTGATTTTTTAATGTTTAATCTTTTGACTGTAAATAACTATTGCATGTGAATTATCACTTTTGGAACTAAAATAAGTGTGTTTAGAGTTTTTTGTCTGCCCAAAATAGGTCAAAAAAGAAGCTTCTGAGTAGGAGGAAAGTCTGTAAAAATGGCAATTTTGGTCACTGTGAGGCTTTAAAAAGTGGTTATTCAACATGAGGCATGATCCAATTGACATTTTGAAACATTTTTGTACAGTCCAAAAAATCAATTTTCTAGTGAAATACGATGACCCCGGACCTGTCGAACTTTCTCCATATGGTCAGTAATAGTGATTTTTTAATGTTTAATCTTTTGACTGTAAATAACTATTGCATGTGAATTATCGCTTTTGGAACTAAAATAAGTGTGTTTAGAGTTATTTTTCTGCCCAAAATAGGTCAAAAAAGAAGCTTCTGAGTAGGAGGAAAAGTCTGTAAAAATTGCAATTTTGGTCACTGTGAGGCTTAAAAAAGTGGTTATTCAACATGAGGCACAATCCAATTGACATTTTTAACCATTTTTTGTAGAGTCCAAAAAAATCAATTTTCTGATGAAAAATGGTGACCCCGGACCTGTCGAACTTTCTCCAGAAGGTCAGTAATGGTAATTTTTTAATGTTTAATCTTTTGACTGTAAATGACTATTGCATATGAATTATAACGTTTGGAACTAAAATTAGTGTGTTTAGAGTAATTTTTCTGCCCTAAATTGGTAAAAATAATAGCTTCTGTGTAGGAGGAAAAGTCTGTAAAAATGGCAATTTTGGTCACTGTGAGGCTTTAAAAAGTGGTTATTCAACATGAGGCACGATCCAATTGACATTTTGAATCATTTTTTCTACAGTCCAAAAAATCAATTTTCTGATGAAAAACAATAACCCGGACCTGTCAAACTTTCTCCAGATGGTCAGGAATTTTGATTTTATAATGTTTAATCTTTTGACTGTAAATGACTATTGCATGTGAATTATAACTTTTGGAACTAAAATAAGTGTGTTTAGAGTAATTTTTCTGCCCTAAATTGGTAAAAATAATAGCTTCTGAGTAGGAGGAAAAGTCTGTAAAAATGGCAATTTTGGTCACTGTGAGGCTTTAAAAAGTGGTTATTCAACATGAGGCATGATCCAATTGACATTCTGAATCATTTTTGTACAGTCCAAAAAATCAATTTTCTGATGAAAAACGATGACCCCGGACCTGTCAAACTTTCTCCAGATGGTCAGTAATGGTGATTTTTTAATGTTTCATCTTTTGACTGTAAACAACTATTGCATATGAATTATCACTTTTGGAACTAAAATAAGTGTGTTTAGAGTAATTTTTCTGCCCTAAATTGGTCAAAATAATAGCTTCTGAGTAGGAGGAAAAGTCTGTAAAAATGGCAATTTTGGTCACTGTGAAGCTTTAAAAAGTGGTTATTCAACATGAGGCATGATCCAATTGACATTTTGAATCATTTTTGTACAGTCCAAAAAAATCAATTTTCTGGTGAAAAACGATGACCCCGGACCTGACGAACTTTCTCCATATGGTCAGTAATAGTGATTTTTTAATGTTTAATCTTTTGACTGTAAATAACTATTGCATGTGAATTATCACTTTTGGAACTAAAATAAGTGTGTTTAGAGTCATTTTTCTGCCCAAAATAGGTCAAAAAGAAGCTTCTGAGTAGGAGGAAAAGTCTGTAAAAATTGCAATTTTGGTCACTGTGAGGGTTAAAAAAAGTGGTTATTCAACATGAGGCACAATCCAATTGACATTTTTAACCATTTTTTGTAGAGTCCAATAAAATCAATTTTCTGATGAAAAATGATGACCCCGGACCTGTCGAACTTTCTCCAGAAGGTCAGTAATGGTAATTTTTTAATGTTTAATCTTTTGACTGTAAATGACTATTGCATGTGAATTATAACGTTTGGAACTAAACTTAGTGTGTTTAGAGTAATTTTTCTGCCTTAAATTGGTAAAAATAATAGCTTCTGAGTAGGAGGAAAAGTCTGTAAAAATGGTAATTTTGGTCACTGTGAGGCTTAAAAAAGTGGTTATTCAACATGAGGCACGATCCAATTGACATTTTGAATCATTTTTGTACAGTCCAAAAAATCAATTTTCTGATGAAAAACGATTACCCCGGACCTGTCAAACTTTCTCCAGATGGTTAGTAATGGTGATTTTTTAATGTTTCATCTTTTGACTATAAACAACTATTGCATATGAATTATCACTTTTGGAACTAAAATAAGTGTGTTTAGAGTAATTTTTCTGCCCTAAATTGGTAAAAATAATAGCTTCTGAGTAGGAGGAAAAGTCTGTAAAAATGGCAATTTTGGTCACTGTGAGGCTTTAAAAAGTGGTTATTCAACATGAGGCATGATCCAATTGACATTTTGAATCATTTTTGTACAGTCCAAAAAAATCAATTATCTAGTGAAAAACGATGACCCCGGATCTGTCGAACTTTCTCCATATGGTCAGTAATAGTGATTTTTTAATGTTTAATCTTTTGACTGTAAATAACTATTGCATGTGAATTATCACTTTTGGAACTAAAATAAGTGTGTTTAGAGTCATTTTTCTGCCCAAAATAGGTAAAAAAGAAGCTTCTGAGTAGGAGGAAGAGTCTGTAAAAATTGCAATTTTGGTCACTGTGAGGGTTAAAAAAAGTGGTTATTCAACATGAGGCACAATCCAATTGACATTTGTAACCATTTTTTGTAGAGTCCAAAAAATCAATTTTCTGATGAAAAATGATGACCCCGGACCTGTCGAACTTTCTCCAGAAGGTCAGTAATGGTAATTTTTTAATGTTTAATCTTTTGACTGTAAATGACTATTGCATGTGAATTATAACGTTTGGAACTAAAATTAGTGTGTTTAGAGTAATTTTTCTGCCTTAAATTGGTAAAAATAATAGCTTCTGAGTAGGAGGAAAAGTCTGTAAAAATGGCAATTTTGGTCACTGTGAGGCTTTAAAAAGTGGTTATTCAACATGAGGCATGATCCAATTGACATTCTGAATCATTTTTGTACAGTCCAAAAAATCAATTTTCTGGTGAAAAACGATGACCCTCAACCTGTCGAACTTTCTCCATATGGTCAGTAATAGTGATTTTTTAATGTTTAATCTTTTGACTGTAAATGACCATTGCATGTGAATTATAACGTTTGGAACTAAAATAAGTGTGTTTAGAGTCATTTTCCTGCCCAAAATAGGTCAAAAATGAAGCTTCTGAGTAGATGGAAAAGTCTGTAAAAATGGCAATTTTGGTCACTGTGAGGCTTTTAAAAGTGGTTATTCAACATGAGGCATGATCCAATTGACATTTTGAATCATTTTTGTACAGTCCAAAAAAATCAATTATCTAGTGAAAAACGATGACCCCGGACCTGTCGAACTTTTTCCATATGGTCAGTAATAGTGATTTTTTAATGTTTAATCTTTTGACTGTAAATAACTATTGCATGTGAATTATCACTTTTGGAACTAAAATAAGTGTGTTTAGAGTCATTTTTCTGCCCAAAATAGGTCAAAAAAGAAGCTTCTTAGTAGGAGGAAAAGTCTGTAAAAATTGCAATTTTGGTCACTGTGAGGGTTAAAAAAAGTGGTTATTCAACATGAGGCACAATCCAATTGACATTTTTAACCATTTTTTGTAGAGTCCCCAAAAATATATTTTCTGATGAAAAATGATGACCCCGGACCTGTCGAACTTTCTCCAGAGGGTCAGTAATGGTAATTTTTTAATGTTTAATCTTTTGACTGTAAATGACTATTGCATGTGAATTATAACGTTTGGAACTAAAATTAGTGTGTTTAGAGTAATCTTTCTGCCTTAAATTGGTAAAAATAATAGCTTCTGAGTAGGAGGAAAAGTCTGTAAAAATGGTAATTTTGGTCACTGTGAGGCTTTAAAAAGTGGTTATTCAACATGAGGCACGATCCAATTGACATTTTGAATCATTTTTGTACAGTCCAAAAAATCAATTTTCTGATGAAAAACGATGACCCCGGACTTGTCAAACTTTCTCCAGATGGTCAGTAATGGTGATTTTTTAATGTTTCATCTTTTGACTGTAAACAACTATTGCATATGAATTATCACTTTTGGAACTAATATAAGTGTGTTTAGAGTAATTTTTCTGCCTTAAATTGGTAAAAATAATAGCTTCTGAGTAGGAGGAAAAGTCTGTAAAAATGGCAATTTTGGTCACTGTGAGGCTTTAAAAAGTGGTTATTCAACATGAGGCATGATCCAATTGACATTTTGAATCATCTTTGTACTGTCCAAAAAAATCAATTTTCTGGTGATAAACAATGACCCTCAACCTGTCGAACTTTCTCCATATGGTCAGTAAAAGTGATTTTTTAATGTTTAATCTTTTGACTGTAAATAACTATTGCATGTGAATTATCACTTTTGGAACTAAAATAAGTGTGTTTAGAGTTTTTGTCTGCCCAAAATAGGTCAAAAAGAAGCTTCTGAGTAGGAGGAAAGTCTGTAAAAATGGCAATTTTGGTCACTGTGAGGCTTTAAAAAGTGGTTATTCAACATGAGGCATGATCCAATTGACATTTTGAATCATTTTTGTACAGTCCAAAAAAATCAATTTTCTAGTGAAATACGATGACCCCGGACCTGTCGAACTTTCTCCATATGGTCAGTAATAGTGATTTTTTAATGTTTAATCTTTTGACTGTAAATAACTATTGCATGTGAATTATCGCTTTTGGAACTAAAATAAGTGTGTTTAGAGTTATTTTTCTGCCCAAAATAGGTCAAAAAAGAAGCTTCTGAGTAGGAGGAAAAGTCTGTAAAAATTGCAATTTTGGTCACTGTGAGGCTTAAAAAAGTGGTTATTCAACATGAGGCACAATCCAATTGACATTTTTAACCATTTTTTGTAGAGTCCAAAAAAATAAATTTTCTGATGAAAAATGGTGACCCCGGACCTGTCGAACTTTCTCCAGAAGGTCAGTAATGGTAATTTTTTAATGTTTAATCTTTTGACTGTAAATGACTATTGCATATGAATTATAACGTTTGGAACTAAAATTAGTGTGTTTAGAGTAATTTTTCTGCCCTAAATTGGTAAAAATAATAGCTTCTGTGTAGGAGGAAAAGTCTGTAAAAATGGCAATTTTGGTCACTGTGAGGCTTTAAAAAGTGGTTATTCAACATGAGGCACGATCCAATTGACATTTTGAATCATTTTTTCTACAGTCCAAAAAATCAATTTTCTGATGAAAAACAATAACCCGGACCTGTCAAACTTTCTCCAGATGGTCAGGAATTTTGATTTTATAATGTTTAATCTTTTGACTGTAAATGACTATTGCATGTGAATTATAACTTTTGGAACTAAAATAAGTGTGTTTAGAGTAATTTTTCTGCCCTAAATTGGTAAAAATAATAGCTTCTGAGTAGGAGGAAAAGTCTGTAAAAATGGCAATTTTGGTCACTGTGAGGCTTTAAAAAGTGGTTATTCAACATGAGGCATGATCCAATTGACATTCTGAATCATTTTTGTACAGTCCAAAAAATCAATTTTCTGATGAAAAACGATGACCCCGGACCTGTCAAACTTTCTCCAGATGGTCAGTAATGGTGATTTTTTAATGTTTCATCTTTTGACTGTAAACAACTATTGCATATGAATTATCACTTTTGGAACTAAAATAAGTGTGTTTAGAGTAATTTTTCTGCCCTAAATTGGTCAAAATAATAGCTTCTGAGTAGGAGGAAAAGTCTGTAAAAATGGCAATTTTGGTCACTGTGAAGCTTTAAAAAGTGGTTATTCAACATGAGGCATGATCCAATTGACATTTTGAATCATTTTTGTACAGTCCAAAAAAATCAATTTTCTGGTGAAAAACGATGACCCCGGACCTGACGAACTTTCTCCATATGGTCAGTAATAGTGATTTTTTAATGTTTAATCTTTTGACTGTAAATAACTATTGCATGTGAATTATCACTTTTGGAACTAAAATAAGTGTGTTTAGAGTCATTTTTCTGCCCAAAATAGGTCAAAAAAGAAGCTTCTGAGTAGGAGGAAAAGTCTGTAAAAATTGCAATTTTGGTCACTGTGAGGGTTAAAAAAAGTGGTTATTCAACATGAGGCACAATCCAATTGACATTTTTAACCATTTTTTGTAGAGTCCAAAAAAATCAATTTTCTGATGAAAAATGATGACCCCGGACCTGTCGAACTTTCTCCAGAAGGTCAGTAATGGTAATTTTTTAATGTTTAATCTTTTGACTGTAAATGACTATTGCATGTGAATTATAACGTTTGGAACTAAACTTAGTGTGTTTAGAGTAATTTTTCTGCCTTAAATTGGTAAAAATAATAGCTTCTGAGTAGGAGGAAAAGTCTGTAAAAATGGTAATTTTGGTCACTGTGAGGCTTAAAAAGTGGTTATTCAACATGAGTCACGATCCAATTGACATTTTGAATCATTTTTGTACAGTCCAAAAAATCAATTTTCTGATGAAAAACGATTACCCCGGACCTGTCAAACTTTCTCCAGATGGTTAGTAATGGTGATTTTTTAATGTTTCATCTTTTGACTATAAACAACTATTGCATATGAATTATCACTTTTGGAACTAAAATAAGTGTGTTTAGAGTAATTTTTCTGCCCTAAATTGGTAAAAATAATAGCTTCTGAGTAGGAGGAAAAGTCTGTAAAAATGGCAATTTTGGTCACTGTGAGGCTTTAAAAAGTGGTTATTCAACATGAGGCATGATCCAATTGACATTTTGAATCATTTTTGTACAGTCCAAAAAAATCAATTATCTAGTGAAAAACGATGACCCCGGATCTGTCGAACTTTCTCCATATGGTCAGTAATAGTGATTTTTTAATGTTTAATCTTTTGACTGTAAATAACTATTGCATGTGAATTATCACTTTTGGAACTAAAATAAGTGTGTTTAGAGTCATTTTTCTGCCCAAAATAGGTAAAAAAAGAAGCTTCTGAGTAGGAGGAAGAGTCTGTAAAAATTGCAATTTTGGTCACTGTGAGGGTTAAAAAAAAGTGGTTATTCAACATGAGGCACAATCCAATTGACATTTGTAACCATTTTTTGTAGAGTCCAAAAAAATCAATTTTCTGATGAAAAATGATGACCCCGGACCTGTCGAACTTTCTCCAGAAGGTCAGTAATGGTAATTTTTTAATGTTTAATCTTTTGACTGTAAATGACTATTGCATGTGAATTATAACGTTTGGAACTAAAATTAGTGTGTTTAGAGTAATTTTTCTGCCTTAAATTGGTAAAAATAATAGCTTCTGAGTAGGAGGAAAAGTCTGTAAAAATGGCAATTTTGGTCACTGTGAGGCTTTAAAAAGTGGTTATTCAACATGAGGCATGATCCAATTGACATTTTGAATCATCTTTGTACAGTCCAAAAAAATCAATTTTCTGGTGAAAAACAATGAGCCTCAACCTGTCGAACTTTCTCCATATGGTCAGTAATAGTGATTTTTTAATGTTTAATCTTTTGACTGTAAATGACCATTGCATGTGAATTATAACGTTTGGAACTAAAATAAGTGTGTTTAGAGTCATTTTCCTGCCCAAAATAGGTCAAAAATGAAGCTTCTGAGTAGATGGAAAAGTCTGTAAAAATGGCAATTTTGGTCACTGTGAGGCTTTTAAAAGTGGTTATTCAACATGAGGCATGATCCAATTGACATTTTGAATCATTTTTGTACAGTCCAAAAAAATCAATTATCTAGTGAAAAACGATGACCCCGGACCTGTCGAACTTTTTCCATATGGTCAGTAATAGTGATTTTTTAATGTTTAATCTTTTGACTGTAAATAACTATTGCATGTGAATTATCACTTTTGGAACTAAAATAAGTGTGTTTAGAGTCATTTTTCTGCCCAAAATAGGTCAAAAAGAAGCTTCTTAGTAGGAGGAAAAGTCTGTAAAAATTGCAATTTTGGTCACTGTGAGGGTTAAAAAAGTGGTTATTCAACATGAGGCACAATCCAATTGACATTTTTAACCATTTTTTGTAGAGTCCCCAAAAATATATTTTCTGATGAAAAATGATGACCCCGGACCTGTCGAACTTTCTCCAGAGGGTCAGTAATGGTAATTTTTTAATGTTTAATCTTTTGACTGTAAATGACTATTGCATGTGAATTATAACGTTTGGAACTAAAATTAGTGTGTTTAGAGTAATCTTTCTGCCTTAAATTGGTAAAAATAATAGCTTCTGAGTAGGAGGAAAAGTCTGTAAAAATGGTAATTTTGGTCACTGTGAGGCTTTAAAAAGTGGTTATTCAACATGAGGCACGATCCAATTGACATTTTGAATCATTTTTGTACAGTCCAAAAAATCAATTTTCTGATGAAAAACGATGACCCCGGACTTGTCAAACTTTCTCCAGATGGTCAGTAATGGTGATTTTTTAATGTTTCATCTTTTGACTGTAAACAACTATTGCATATGAATTATCACTTTTGGAACTAATATAAGTGTGTTTAGAGTAATTTTTCTGCCTTAAATTGGTAAAAATAATAGCTTCTGAGTAGGAGGAAAAGTCTGTAAAAATGGCAATTTTGGTCACTGTGAGGCTTTAAAAAGTGGTTATTCAACATGAGGCATGATCCAATTGACATTTTGAATCATCTTTGTACTGTCCAAAAAAATCAATTTTCTGGTGATAAACAATGACCCTCAACCTGTCGAACTTTCTCCATATGGTCAGTAAAAGTGATTTTTTAATGTTTAATCTTTTGACTGTAAATAACTATTGCATGTGAATTATCACTTTTGGAACTAAAATAAGTGTGTTTAGAGTTTTTTGTCTGCCCAAAATAGGTCAAAAAAGAAGCTTCTGAGTAGGAGGAAAGTCTGTAAAAATGGCAATTTTGGTCACTGTGAGGCTTTAAAAAGTGGTTATTCAACATGAGGCATGATCCAATTGACATTTTGAATCATTTTTGTACAGTCCAAAAAAATCAATTTTCTAGTGAAATACGATGACCCCGGACCTGTCGAACTTTCTCCATATGGTCAGTAATAGTGATTTTTTAATGTTTAATCTTTTGACTGTAAATAACTATTGCATGTGAATTATCGCTTTTGGAACTAAAATAAGTGTGTTTAGAGTTATTTTTCTGCCCAAAATAGGTCAAAAAAGAAGCTTCTGAGTAGGAGGAAAAGTCTGTAAAAATTGCAATTTTGGTCACTGTGAGGCTTAAAAAGTGGTTATTCAACATGAGGCACAATCCAATTGCCATTTTTAACCATTTTTTGTAGAGTCCAAAAAATAAATTTTCTGATGAAAAATGGTGACCCCGGACCTGTCGAACTTTCTCCAGAAGGTCAGTAATGGTAATTTTTTAATGTTTAATCTTTTGACTGTAAATGACTATTGCATATGAATTATAACGTTTGGAACTAAAATTAGTGTGTTTAGAGTAATTTTTCTGCCCTAAATTGGTAAAAATAATAGCTTCTGTGTAGGAGGAAAAGTCTGTAAAAATGGCAATTTTGGTCACTGTGAGGATTAAAAAGTGGTTATTCAACATGAGTCACGATCCAATTGACATTTTGAATCATTTTTTCTACAGTCCAAAAAATCAATTTTCTGATGAAAAACAATAACCCGGACCTGTCAAACTTTCTCCAGATGGTCAGGAATTTTGATTTTATAATGTTTAATCTTTTGACTGTAAATGACTATTGCATGTGAATTATAACTTTTGGAACTAAAATAAGTGTGTTTAGAGTAATTTTTCTGCCCTAAATTGGTAAAAATAATAGCTTCTGAGTAGGAGGAAAAGTCTGTAAAAATGGCAATTTTGGTCACTGTGAGGCTTTAAAAAGTGGTTATTCAACATGAGGCATGATCCAATTGACATTCTGAATCATTTTTGTACAGTCCAAAAAATCAATTTTCTGATGAAAAACGATGACCCCGGACCTGTCAAACTTTCTCCAGATGGTCAGTAATGGTGATTTTTTAATGTTTCATCTTTTGACTGTAAACAACTATTGCATATGAATTATCACTTTTGGAACTAAAATAAGTGTGTTTAGAGTAATTTTTCTGCCCTAAATTGGTCAAAATAATAGCTTCTGAGTAGGAGGAAAAGTCTGTAAAAATGGCAATTTTGGTCACTGTGAAGCTTTAAAAAGTGGTTATTCAACATGAGGCATGATCCAATTGACATTTTGAATCATTTTTGTACAGTCCAAAAAAATCAATTTTCTGGTGAAAAACGATGACCCCGGACCTGACGAACTTTCTCCATATGGTCAGTAATAGTGATTTTCTAATGTTTAATCTTTTGACTGTAAATAACTATTGCATGTGAATTATCACTTTTGGAACTAAAATAAGTGTGTTTAGAGTCATTTTTCTGCCCAAAATAGGTCAAAAAGAAGCTTCTGAGTAGGAGGAAAAGTCTGTAAAAATTGCAATTTTGGTCACTGTGAGGGTTAAAAAAGTGGTTATTCAACATGAGGCACAATCCAATTGACATTTTTAACCATTTTTTGTAGAGTCCAAAAAAATCAATTTTCTGATGAAAAATGATGACCCCGGACCTGTCGAACTTTCTCCAGAAGGTCAGTAATGGTAATTTTTTAATGTTTAATCTTTTGACTGTAAATGACTATTGCATGTGAATTATAACGTTTGGAACTAAACTTAGTGTGTTTAGAGTAATTTTTCTGCCTTAAATTGGTAAAAATAATAGCTTCTGAGTAGGAGGAAAAGTCTGTAAAAATGGTAATTTTGGTCACTGTGAGGCTTAAAAAGTGGTTATTCAACATGAGGCACGATCCAATTGACATTTTGAATCATTTTTATACAGTCCAAAAAATCAATTTTCTGATGAAAAACGATGACCCCGGACCTGTCAAACTTTCTCCAGATGGTTAGTAATGGTGATTTTTTAATGTTTCATCTTTTGACTATAAACAACTATTGCATATGAATTATCACTTTTGGAACTAAAATAAGTGTGTTTAGAGTAATTTTTCTGCCCTAAATTGGTAAAAATAATAGCTTCTGAGTAGGAGGAAAAGTCTGTAAAAATGGCAATTTTGGTCACTGTGAGGCTTTAAAAAGTGGTTATTCAACATGAGGCATGATCCAATTGACATTTTGAATCATTTTTGTACAGTCCAAAAAAATCAATTATCTAGTGAAAAACGATGACCCCGGATCTATCGAACTTTCTCCATATGGTCAGTAATAGTGATTTTTTAATGTTTAATCTTTTGACTGTAAATAACTATTGCATGTGAATTATCACTTTTGGAACTAAAATAAGTGTGTTTAGAGTCATTTTTCTGCCCAAAATAGGTAAAAAAAGAAGCTTCTGAGTAGGAGGAAGAGTCTGTAAAAATTGCAATTTTGGTCACTGTGAGGGTTAAAAAAAAGTGGTTATTCAACATGAGGCACAATCCAATTGACATTTGTAACCATTTTTTGTAGAGTCCAAAAAAATCAATTTTCTGATGAAAAATGATGACCCCGGACCTGTCGAACTTTCTCCAGAAGGTCAGTAATGGTAATTTTTTAATGTTTAATCTTTTGACTGTAAATGACTATTGCATGTGAATTATAACGTTTGGAACTAAAATTAGTGTGTTT
Source organism: Calotriton arnoldi (assembly GCA_963921515.1). Lineage (NCBI taxonomy): Eukaryota > Metazoa > Chordata > Amphibia > Caudata > Salamandridae > Calotriton > Calotriton arnoldi. Next base: position 201,413 of record CAWUFW010015351.1, on the reverse strand, counting down.
AGAGTAATTTTTCTGCCTTAAATTGGTAAAAATAATAGCTTCTGAGTAGGAGGAAAAGTCTGTAAAAATGGCAATTTTGGTCACTGTGAGGCTTTAAAAAGTGGTTATTCAACATGAGGCATGATCCAATTGACATTTTGAATCATCTTTGTACAGTCCAAAAAAATCAATTTTCTGGTGAAAAACAATGAGCCTCAACCTGTCGAACTTTCTCCATATGGTCAGTAATAGTGATTTTTTAATGTTTAATCTTTTGACTGTAAATGACCATTGCATGTGAATTATAACGTTTGGAACTAAAATAAGTGTGTTTAGAGTCATTTTCCTGCCCAAAATAGGTCAAAAATGAAGCTTCTGAGTAGATGGAAAAGTCTGTAAAAATGGCAATTTTGGTCACTGTGAGGCTTTTAAAAGTGGTTATTCAACATGAGGCATGATCCAATTGACATTTTGAATCATTTTTGTACAGTCCAAAAAAATCAATTATCTAGTGAAAAACGATGACCCCGGACCTGTCGAACTTTTTCCATATGGTCAGTAATAGTGATTTTTTAATGTTTAATCTTTTGACTGTAAATAACTATTGCATGTGAATTATCACTTTTGGAACTAAAATAAGTGTGTTTAGAGTCATTTTTCTGCCCAAAATAGGTCAAAAAAGAAGCTTCTTAGTAGGAGGAAAAGTCTGTAAAAATTGCAATTTTGGTCACTGTGAGGGTTAAAAAGTGGTTATTCAACATGAGGCACAATCCAATTGACATTTTTAACCATTTTTTGTAGAGTCCCCAAAAATATATTTTCTGATGAAAAATGATGACCCCGGACCTGTCGAACTTTCTCCAGAGGGTCAGTAATGGTAATTTTTTAATGTTTAATCTTTTGACTGTAAATGACTATTGCATGTGAATTATAACGTTTGGAACTAAAATTAGTGTGTTTAGAGTAATCTTTCTGCCTTAAATTGGTAAAAATAATAGCTTCTGAGTAGGAGGAAAAGTCTGTAAAAATGGTAATTTTGGTCACTGTGAGGCTTTAAAAAGTGGTTATTCAACATGAGGCACGATCCAATTGACATTTTGAATCATTTTTGTACAGTCCAAAAAATCAATTTTCTGATGAAAAACGATGACCCCGGACTTGTCAAACTTTCTCCAGATGGTCAGTAATGGTGATTTTTTAATGTTTCATCTTTTGACTGTAAACAACTATTGCATATGAATTATCACTTTTGGAACTAATATAAGTGTGTTTAGAGTAATTTTTCTGCCTTAAATTGGTAAAAATAATAGCTTCTGAGTAGGAGGAAAAGTCTGTAAAAATGGCAATTTTGGTCACTGTGAGGCTTTAAAAAGTGGTTATTCAACATGAGGCATGATCCAATTGACATTTTGAATCATCTTTGTACTGTCCAAAAAAATCAATTTTCTGGTGATAAACAATGACCCTCAACCTGTCGAACTTTCTCCATATGGTCAGTAAAAGTGATTTTTTAATGTTTAATCTTTTGACTGTAAATAACTATTGCATGTGAATTATCGCTTTTGGAACTAAAATAAGTGTGTTTAGAGTTATTTTTCTGCCCAAAATAGGTCAAAAAGAAGCTTCTGAGTAGGAGGAAAAGTCTGTAAAAATTGCAATTTTGGTCACTGTGAGGCTTAAAAAGTGGTTATTCAACATGAGGCACAATCCAATTGACATTTTTAACCATTTTTTGTAGAGTCCAAAAAATCAATTTTCTGATGAAAAATGGTGACCCCGGACCTGTCGAACTTTCTCCAGAAGGTCAGTAATGGTAATTTTTTAATGTTTAATCTTTTGACTGTAAATGACTATTGCATATGAATTATAACGTTTGGAACTAAAATTAGTGTGTTTAGAGTAATTTTTCTGCCCTAAATTGGTAAAAATAATAGCTTCTGTGTAGGAGGAAAAGTCTGTAAAAATGGCAATTTTGGTCACTGTGAGGCTTTAAAAAGTGGTTATTCAACATGAGGCACGATCCAATTGACATTTTGAATCATTTTTTCTACAGTCCAAAAAATCAATTTTCTGATGAAAAACAATAACCCGGACCTGTCAAACTTTCTCCAGATGGTCAGGAATTTTGATTTTTTAATGTTTAATCTTTTGACTGTAAGTGACTATTGCATGTGAATTATAACGTTTGGAACTAAAATAAGTGTGTTTAGAGAAATTTTGCTGCCCTAAATTGGTAAAAATAATAGCTTCTGAGTAGGAGGAAAAGTCTGTAAAAATGGCAATTTTGGTCACTGTGAGGCTTAAAAAAGTGGTTATTCATCATGAGGCACAATCCAATTGACACTTTGAACCATTTTTTGTAGAGTTCAAAAAAATCAATTTTATGGTGAAAAATGATGACCACGGACCTGTCGAACTTTCTCCAAATGGTCAGTAATAGTGATTTTTTAATGTTTAATCTTTTGACTGTAATAAACTATTGCATATGAATTATCACTTTTGGAACTAAAATAAGTGTGTTTAGAGTCATTTTCCTGCTCAAAATAGGTCAAAAAAGAAGCTTCTGAGTGGAGGAAAAGTCTGTAAAAATGGCAATTTTGGTCACTGTGAGGCTTAAAAAAGTGGTTATTCATCATGAGGCACAATCCAATTGACACTTTGAACCATTTTTAGTAGAGTTCAAAAAAATCAATTTTCTGGTGAAAAATGATGACCACGGACTTGTCGAACTTTCTCCAAATGGTCAGTAATAGTGATTTTTTAATGTTTAATCTTTTGACTTTAGAAAACTATTGCATATGAATTATCACTTTTGGAACTAAAATAAGTGTGTTAAGAGACATTTTCCTGCCCAAAATCGGTAAAAAAAGAAGCTTCTGAGTGGAGGAAAAGTCTGTAAAAATGGCAATTTTGGTCACTGTGAGGCTTAAAAAAGTGGTTATTCATCATGAGGCACAATCCAATTGACATTTTGAATCATTTTTTGTACAGTCCACAAAATCAATTTTCTGATGAAAAACGATGACCCGGACCTGTCAACCTTTCTCCAGATGGTCAAGAATTTTGATTTTTTAATGTTTAATCTTTTGACTGCACATGACTATTGCATGTGAATTATTACGCTTGGAACTAAAATAAGTGTGTTTAGAGTAATTTTTCTGCCCTAAATTGGTAAAAATAATAGCTTCTGAGTAGGAGGAAAAGTCTGTAAAAATGGCAATTTTGGTCACTGTGAGGCTTTAAAAAGTGGTTATTCAACATGAGGCATGATCCAATTGACATTTTGAATCATTTTTTATACAGTCCAAAAAATCAATTTTCTGGTGAAAAACGATGACCTTGGACCTGTCGAACTTTCTCCATATGGTCAGTAATAGTGATTGTTTAATGTTTAATCTTTTGACTGTAAATAACTATTGCATGTGAATTATCACTTTTAGAACTAAAATTAGTGTGTTTAGAGTTATTTTTCTGCCCAAAATAGGTCAAAAAAGAAGTTTTTGAGTAGGAGGAAAAGTCTGTAAAAATTGCAATTTTGGTCACTGTGAGGCTTAAAAAAGTGGTTATTCATCATGAGGCACAGTCCAATTGACACTTTGAACCATTTTTTGTAGAGTTCAAAAAAATCAATTTTCTGGTGAAAAATGATGACCACGGACCTGTCGAACTTTCTCCAAATGGTCAGGAATAGTGATTTTTTAATGTTTAATCTTTTGACTGTAAAAAACTATTGCATATGAATGATCACTTTTGGAACTAAAATAAGTGTGTTTAGAGTCATTTTCCTGCTCAAAATAGGTCAAAAGAAGCTTCTGAGTGGAGGAAAAGTCTGTAAAAATGGCAATTTTGGTCACTGTGAGGCTTAAAAAAGTGGTTATTCATCATGAGGCACAATCCAATTGACACTTTGAACCATTTTTAGTAGAGTTCAAAAAAATAAATTTTCTGGTGAAAAATGATGACCACGGACCTGTCGAACTTTCTCCAAATGGTCAGTAATAGTGATTTTTTAATGTTTAATCTTTTGACTGTAAAAAACTATTGCATATGAATTATCACTTTTGGAACTAAAATAAGTGTGTTAAGAGACATTTTCCTGCCCAAAATCGGTCAAAAAAGAAGCTTCAGAGTAGGAGGAAAAGTCTGTAAAAATGGCAATTTTGGTCACTGTGAGGCTTAAAAAAGTGGTTATTCATCATGAGGCACAATCCAATTGACATTTTGAATCATTTTTTGTACAGTCCAAAAAATCAATTTTCTGATGAAAAACGATGACCCGGACCTGTCAACCTTTCTCCAGATGGTCAAGAATTTTGATTTTTTAATGTTTAATCTTTTTGACTGCACATGACTATTGCATGTGAATTATTACGCTTGGAACTAAAATAAGTGTGTTTAGAGTAATTTTTCTGCCCTAAATTGGTAAAAATAATAGCTTCTGAGTAGGAGGAAAAGTCTGTAAAAATGGCAATTTTGGTCACTGTGAGGCTTTAAAAAGTGGTTATTCAACATGAGGCATGATCCAATTGACATTTTGAATCATTTTTGTACAGTCCAAAAAATCAATTTTCTGGTGAAAAACGATGACCCCGGACCTGTCGAACTTTCTCCATATGGTCAGTAATAGTGATTGTTTAATGTTTAATCTTTTGACTGTAAATAACTATTGCATGTGAATTATCACTTTTGGAACTAAAATTAGTGTGTTTAGAGTCATTTTCCTGCTCAAAATAGGTCAAAAAAGAAGCTTCTGAGTGGAGGAAAAGTCTGTAAAAATGGCAATTTTGGTCACTGTGAGGCTTAAAAAAGTGGTTATTCATCATGAGGCACAATGCAATTGACACTTTGAACCATTTTTAGTAGAGTTCAAAAAAATCAATTTTCTGGTGAAAAATGATGACCACGGACTTGTCGAACTTTCTCCAAATGGTCAGTAATAGTGATTTTTTAATGTTTAATCTTTTGACTGTAAAGAACTATTGCATATGAATTATCACTTTTGGAACTAAAATAAGTGTGTTAAAAGACATTTTCCTGCCCAAAATCGGTCAAAAAGAAGCTTCAGAGTAGGAGGAAAAGTCTGTAAAAATGGCAATTTTGGTCACTGTGAGGCTTAAAAGTGGTTATTCATCATGAGGCACAATCCAATTGACATTTTGAATCATTTTTTGTACAGTCCAAAAAATCAATTTTCTGATGAAAAACGATGACCCGGACCTGTCAACCTTTCTCCAGATGGTCAAGAATTTTGATTTTTTAATGTTTAATCTTTTGACTGCACATGACTATTGCATGTGAATTATTATGCTTGGAACTAAAATAAGTGTGTTTAGAGTAATTTTTCTGCCCTAAATTGGTAAAAATAATAGCTTCTGAGTAGGAGGAAAAGTCTGTAAAAATGGCAATTTTGGTCACTGTGAGGCTTTAAAAAGTGGTTATTCAACATGAGGCATGATCCAATTGACATTTTGAATCATTTTTGTACAGTCCAAAAAAATCAATTTTCTGGTGAAAAACGATGACCCCGGACCTGTCGAACTTTCTCCATATGGTCAGTAATAGTGATTGTTTAATGTTTAATCTTTTGACTGTAAATAACTATTGCATGTGAATTATCACTTTTGGAACTAAAATTAGTGTGTTTAGAGTTATTTTTCTGCCCAAAATAGGTCACAAAAGAAGCTTCTGAGTAGGAGGAAAAGTCTGTAAAAATTGCAATTTTGGTCACTGTGAGGCTTAAAAAAATGGTTATTCAACATGAGGCACAATCCAATTGACATTTTGAATCATTTTTGTACAG